>JAZGTJ010004242.1:0-31717 GCA_036877575.1 Botia almorhae | reverse complement strand
TATCTACCTTCCTTCTCTCCATCATATCAACCAGCTCCCTACCTTTCCCTGTCATTGTCCCAACATTCAGCATCCCTATTCTCAGTCCTACACTCTTGCCTTTCCTCCTCTCTTTCTGCCTATTCACGCGTCTTCCTCTCTTCTTTTGACCAACAGAAGCCCAATTTCTGCACCCTGTAGATCAACAGCACCAGTGGCGGTCTTGTTAACCCGGGCCTCGACCGATCCGGTATGACATTCTGATTGATGATTCGCATATTTAGATTTGGCAAAGTTTTACATCGGATGCCCTTCCTGACACAACCCCCTCTATTTATCCAGGCTTGGGACTGGCACCGAAGTCACTGGCTTATTACCCCTGTGGCTAGATTGAATGGGCAACAGCTATTTGGGATAATAGCAATGCTGCGTTTCCCACATTTGACATGTTTTTGACTCGTTTCAGAGAAGTTTTTGATCATCCCGCAGGAGGCAGAGATCCTGGAGATGTTTTATTGGAAATAAATTAGGGAAAATCTATCGCTGCTAAGTATGCGCTTTTTTCGCACACTGGCAGCTCAAACAAACTGGGTCAAGGATACTCTTAAGAGACTTTTTCGTAGAGGTTTGAATCACAAGCTGCAATCCGAGTTGGCCTGTCGTGATGAGGGAAGAGATTTAAACCAATTTATTGATCTTACAATCTAAATCGATCATTTTTTGCGCACCCGCAGAACAAACTCCAGTCAACAGGCTTTACATCATAACACTTCTGAGTAACCGATGCAGCTCAATTCCTCACATATATCTTCAGAGAAACGATCTCGGCGTCTAGATAATCACCTCTGTTTGTATTGTGGTCAAGCGGGCCATTTAAGAGCATCTTGTCCAGTCAGACCGCAGTCAAGTCGACGATTGGTGAGTTCTACAAATATTTCATCACCTTCACTTAATTCAATTACTCTGCCTGTAACTATAGCAACAGCAGGTAAAACCTTAGATACTTTAGTTCTTATCGACTGCAGCAGGGAATTTCATGTCATATGAATTTGCTACTAACCACCATATCCCCTTATCTGAGCTTCATTGTGCCTTAACAGTGGATGCGCTAGATGGACACCCCCGAGGAAGTGAGGGTTTCACACGTCAGACTCAACCACTACAATTAAAGGTTGGATTTTTGCATCAAGAGACTATTCAGTTTTACTAGGATGTGATGGTCGGTTTTATCACCTTACATTTTAACATTTTTCTCATTCCTCTATTTGTGAAGCTAAATGCAAACATGTCCTTCTTAGCTTTTGTGTGAAGTGTGGATTAAGTTGATAACAAATGGGACAAGCAAAAAGAAACAGGCTCTTTAAACAGAAATTTAATTTAAGACAAATATGTAGATATTTGGCAAGTCACATAAACGATAATTGTTTATAAATACAGTTTAACATTTGGTCCAAGACTAGCTAACTAGCTACTGAGTGACCCCTAAATCTAAGTAATAGGTTACAACAGTGTTCTCTCAGCCTTTAATTTTGTTTAAATGAGAACATATATTTTGTTCCCCTGAGGTAGAGAAACAACATTGTTTTTCAACAGTTTGTCTTAAGAAACATTTTACTTACATTTTTGTAGTTTTGAATCTTATTGGGACTCATTTCACTCACAAAAATTGCTACAGGCGTTCCAAATATTCTGACGATGCAGGCGCAAGTTATACCAGCTGTTGGTCTTATTATTTCCTATTAAAATACTGAGAATAATATGTCGCTTTAATGGTGTTCAGTATTGCAGTAATCTGTAAGCAGGGAAGCGTTAAGCCACATTTACATACTATCACAGTTATAAAAGTACTCTTTTGGGAATATTCCACAGTAACTTTTATGTGTGTGGTGTTATGTTAATGAATAAAGGACACATCTTTAGCTTCATCATGTTCCTGCCACTAAGGTTCTGAAAATATGTACAGCTTCTCTCAAGAGAGGCATACGAGAGATTGTTAGCTTAGCTGCTGCTGTCTGGCATTTTATCTGTAAATGACAGTGGTGTGAATGTGTTGGGTTTTGCAACTATGATAGTGATGAAAGAGAAAGAGGACTATGACATCAGTATTACATCGGTGTCACTTTGTCACAAATGTGCTTATTGTTCTATGATATGAAGGCTAAATATAAATTATGAATATTGGTAAGTTTGTGTTCAAATAATTGATCATGATTTAACTATCATTTAGGATAATTTGGATAGTTTGGATAATTTAATACATTATGCAACTGCAGTGTATTGATCTCAAGGTCATGTCTGTAGTAAAGCATTACAGTTAAAAATAACAAAAATAATGTAAACTATATTTTAATAGCACATTAAATTAAGCTATTTATTAACTTCACCCTTGCATTTGACACATTTGGTCCTCATATTTTATTGCATAGTGGACAATGAATAAAATAAAGGTCATTTTAACTGAAGACTGAAGACTAGCGACAGTTTAGGAACATAATCCTGTCTAGGGTACAAGGAGATTTCTGTGAGGGATGGAGCTAGGGCTGATGCGTCATCCAGTTTGGACCACAGAGCAGCTTTCTCATTTAGCCATTCAGTTTTTGTTTTTTGACTGCCCAAGTTACCATCTTGACAAGAGGGCTAGAGATGGGGCATGCCTGTCTCTAGCTACGCCTCCACCAACCCCTCCTCCAACACCTCCATCATGACACAGTATACACATCACAATATACATTCACAGTGTGAATGGTACCTTTTCAAGCACAAATTGTATATTTAAACTTGGGGGTTTAGAAGGAACAGCCCTCTACAACCCAACATACCAAACATTGTATTTAATTATACCACAACAATAAATTATTTATACATCAAAGCATTTTATTGTAACAAACTTATTATTCCAAGAAATCCAGAAATACCATTACCAATCCAGTACCATTATAAAATAAAAACTGCATTTTTAATGGAGACGCTGAGGCAGCAGGATCCATATGCAGCGGTTTATTGACAATCACAGTCAGTAAACAGGCAAAGGTCAAAAGCCGGCAGACAGACCAATGGAGGTGAGACAAGAACAAAACGTAAACACAGGCAATGGTCGGGGCAGGCAGCAAACAATCAACAACAATATCCAAATCAAAAACAAGGGGCAGGCAGCAAAGGTTCAAAAACAATGAACAGTATAAGTGGTAATAAGAAGGCAGTCCGGAGAACTGTCTGAAATGTAGCACATGGCAAACAAGGCATCGCACTGACTGAAATGTAGTCCTGGGCCTTATAGGGCAGCTAATAGTCTTAGGTGGCAAACAGGAAGCTCACCAGACCTTGGTAAGGGGCAGATGGGAATTGTAGTTCAAGATGGTGAGTTAGTATTCTGGTGAGGGTTCCCGCTGCGACCAGCAGGGGGCGGAACGGGAACCTCCTCCGTAACAGCATTACTGCATTTATTGCATTGCTTTTTAAAGCCAGTGTACAGGAAAAGATCTGAGATTCTCTAAAGGTCACTGTGTAATATCAGCATTCATGTATGAGAATGGGAATATGTTTATGTGAAACTCAGATCACCCCAATGTCTGACAAGAATCTGAGCTCACCCACAAGATCACAATAAAGGAGAATTAAAGGAAATATGTATTTCATTTGCTAGTTTTATAGATCGTTTTTGTTTAACGCTGGACATCTTGTACACTTTATACATTCTTTTCAGTTCCACATCTCTCATTGCACATCACAAATGTGGTTAGGACAACTAAGAAAACATTGGAAATGTCTTGGTGAACAGTCTGGCTGATAAATGTCCACCGTTTATATTAAATCAGAGACCCAATACCTGCTGGGATCGCTGGAGGGGGGACAGCACACATGGCTGTGTAGAAACAAGCCATGTGGAAATCACATTACCCATACAAGTCCGCATGCTGAGCGCTTTATCAACGGTAGATCTCTCTTCTCTTCCCCAGCCTCATCACAGCAAGCCCTAACATTATTTAAACTAAATATTCCTTTGTCATATAACTGAAGGTTGGAGCCATTGTGACTATGTTCTCTCCGAAAAATAGGAGACAATGAGTGTAACAGTGGTGACAAAACAAACTTCAAAGAATGGCATTGTTGGGGAGAATATGCAGATGTTGATTTCTGTCCTCTTAGTAATTTCTTTGGTTCTATTCCAAATAGAACCAAATTTTAATATACAATTTTAACGACTGATGCTGATAGAAATTATAGTCATGATTCATTCATCTTGAGCTGGATGCAAGGCAGAGGCGTTGATTGACTTAACATCAGAGGTCTTAATATGAACAAAGTTTGAGTCAACAGACTGTGTCCTCCAGCTTTCACTCAGGTTGATGTATGTGTATTTAGAAGAAAGATACTTCCCCTTGATACCTGAGAGGCAGTGATTTTGTTTAGGCATTTGGCAGGTATTCCATTCATCATATTAAAACCTTTGCAAAAAACCTTATGAACTTAAAATCAGGTGGGTCTAGACAGTTTTGGTGGTTTAGTGAGTTAGGTGGTGCACTGGGATGATATAAAAACATAATGTCATATGGCAAAGTTGCCGCATGACCGACTCAATCCAAAACAACTGATTAAGAAATTCAACAAGTATAAAGAATCTTTGATGAATTAAATCATTTTATGCACTAGGGTTAGGTTTAGTAATGATAAATAACTGAATAATTAAAAAAATTAATAACTAAAATAACTGTTGTTTTGCATGGTAATAATTTAAGAATTATAATTTAGTTCTATAGTTTAGAATTATAGTCACCTCTAAAACTGTTTATTTTCATCTAAGTATTACTTGGTTGAAAAAGCATTGCTTTTTCACCTAAACCATATTGTTTGGTAAATTCATGTAAATTTATAACATTGACATATGTTCTGACATCTGTGGTTGCTGGTTGAAAATAAAAGGTTTTGACCTTTTTAAGTGTGAACCTTAGTGGTCTCTTAGTAATTTAAATATCATATATGGTATCTTTTAAATCTTACGGTAACTTTTAACCTAAATCTTTGGGAATAAATGGCATGCAAAATAACTTAATGAATGGAAAACATCTAGTGATATGCCATGTGGGTCAATTAAATATTTTAAGAACATTTTCTGGAGAAACTGGTTTTGGTCATGATCTTCTCGCAAAACGTGAACGTTTATTTCTGAAGTAGGATGTTATGGCCAAACGTTTGTTTGGTGATGTTCTTGTCTATAAATGTGATAAAACACACTTAATTAAAAAAACACTCACAGCATTGGCTTTGTCTTTTTCTCAGGCTTTACTGTGAGTATAAACAGTTTATTTGAAGTGCATTTCACTGAAATGTCATTATAAACAGTTCAAATTAAAGATCTTATGGATTTATTTTAACAAACAAATGCAGAAATAATAATAAAGCTCCCACAGCAATCAAACTGAAATGTGACATTAAATGAAACTGTTAAAAGAGTGTAACGTTGACATTTTCCACCATATGGCATGCATTCTTCTCCCAATATTACATTTTTATGCTGTTAGCACTTATCTAGGGCTGTTACTATGTTCCCTGGGAATCAAACCCATGACCTTCATGCTGTTGGTAAACCTTTCCTGTACACTTGTACACTTAAATAAATAAAACAGACTAGGGGTTGATTTTTTGTGTGATATATATTTATAACAAGGAAATTTATTTCAACAGAACAGTTTTCTAGTGGGAATTTGGAATACAGCTTTTTTTTTACTAATATGGGATACAGTGTATATACAGTGAATATACAATAGTAATAATAATGGAAATGGGAGAACCATATGGGGTTAATATTTTCTTAGCTTAGATTAATATTTTTTAATAAGTCAGTGTCCCTTTAATTCACAATGACGCCCGAAACAAATATTTATTACAGACATGTTCCACTAATGTTTGACAACCAGAAAGTGCAAATAGTTTAATCTTAACTTTGTACAGTATGTTTGTTGTTTAAAAATATTAAATGACTTGCTTAAAGTTTGCTGAACTAGCTTTCTCAAAATAAATTAATTGTGGTATTATATTTTGTTATATAATGCAATGATTTTCATACATCATTTGCAAACAGTCCCAACAGTTGAATTGGTTTCTGAATCTTATTGGTTTCTGAATCTTTCTTGAATCTTTCTAAACCTGTGTTAAAATGAGAAATTATGTTCATGACCAGTTGTGGGGTTGCCTCTTAGTCTCCTTTGATGAAATTTCTGCAGACTCCCTCTCAACAGACTAAAGATAAACATACGCATATGAAACAAGCTCTGAGAACTTGTGTTGCAGAGACTTTTCACTGACCTTAAATTATGCAGGAAGTAGCCTGAAAATCTCAAGTCTCAAAACTACACCATTAGAGCACTTACTGCTGCCATCTAGTGGGTGTATTAATGGTGTGAAGGATCAGGGGTTCTTATTGCAATCCAAATTAATCAAATAAGACAAGCATTGAGGAAATATTTAGACTTTTAAAAGCAACATTTTTATATTCCTTTATATTTAATTGCTGGAGCTGTATAGGCAGAAGGCATTCATGTGTTTTGCAGTAACTAAATTTGAACATTTACTAAAGAACATGAGTGGTGCTTGCCTGTGCAAACTTAATGCTAAGGTGTTGTGGGTGGTGAGGTGTTTGGAATTTTTTTATTACTGTAGTGTTGTGCAGTTTCTGAGGCTTTTGGTTTGTTGCTAAGATGCTTAAAGCGGGGCACAGGTTTGCAGTTGTTAAAATGTTTTGTGTGTGTGTGTACATTGCTTAGCAGTTGCTAGGGTGTTCTGGGCAGTTACTTAGTCAGAAGTTTACTCCCAGTTATGATATTCGATTCCTACAGATGGCTCAGATTTTGTAACCTTAAGAATGAGCAAGAGTAATTGTGATGCTTGCCTTAGCAATATCACTAACAAGAAAACAAGCAGAATATATCCTCAAACACACATTGTCTCTATTTGTGTGTGTGCGTTCTCAACAAGGGCTGTTGGCCCTGGGCAAGCATAGCAAGAGTTTCATCCCAGACAGTCTAATGCTTGACTGAAATGGTTGCCCGGCGGTTACACACAGTACTTTAATTCTTTATTTATTTAGTTTTGTGCTGCATCTGATCTCCTGTTCTAGAATTAATTACTTAATTTGCATAGTGAATTAGCAAACGATTATGATGCATGGAAAAGTTCCAGCGACACTCAGCACAGTTTGGGTGCATATACACACGCACACACGCACACACTAGCTGGGTGGCTTGCAGGCTTGTTGGCAGTAAATTAGAGGGGCTCTAATAAAATAGAACATTTTAACAAACAGTCGATCTAAAGTGCATGTGATATTGTGCCCTCTGTGCGAGACGTAATAAAATCTCAGTGCTAATTTATTAGCCAAGTTGAACTGTGCTAATGAATTAATTCTTTCCTCCAAGCACACAGCCCATCAACATATTACTATTCTGTCTTTCAACAGCAAGAACTAGTTTTCAAATCAAACAGGAAAATTTTTCCTGTTTTATATATGTTTCCAACTATTTTATGTATGGCATAGTTATCTATTAAATTTATTTATTATACATATGTGTTTGATATATGTTTTGTTGTTATGTTGTTGTTCTAATTGACGCACACTTTAATACAAGTCAATACAAGTTTTCCACCCATTTACTATGTTTAATCGTATGTAAAAAAAAGTAACCATACATCTCTTAAGAAACCATGTGATTTTGTGATTGCAACAATTCGAGATGCTTAATGGTTTGGGGTTTGCTCAGATTCCTTTTCCGCTGCATATGAGCTAAATTAAAACTTAACACTACAAAACACTGTAACACTATAAATGCAATATGATGAGTTATGTGTGTGTCTGTTAATGACGGCCAATTAGCTGCAGCAGAGGTATGAATTCAGCACAGTCCCATATGAACCCATCAGAATTGACATCAGTACACCTCTCAGAGTTATCTGTCTGTGTAATTGCAGTAATTAGTGATGTCTGTATGGAGCGGCTGGTGGAATGAGCAGGGATGTTAAGGAGGTCCTCTGAGAACTGCACATGCCCATCAGAGTCATTATGAGGTGACTGACAGCTGTGAGAAGACCACAGAGAAAACAGTACCACAACAACACCACAGCTGCAGATAGCATAAATGTATGATGAAATGATAAACATCACCAATGTTTAATAATTAGGTATAGTTAAATGTATACATATTATATGATTTATTATCTGATATATTATCTGATTTCACAACATTTTCTTTTAAAATTTCCTGGTACTATTTTCAAAAACAAGTGGTAAATTTAAAAACTCATATGGGAGTTTTTAAATTTGAAAGCGTTTTATATGGTAATGGTGTTGACGCCAGTGGTCCGGTGGCCCTTTATATCTTCACAGTTCCATGAGTCCTGACTATGTTCTAGCTGTCTAGACCCATGCTCTATTTCTTTTGTGTTTTGTGTAAACACATGGCCTTTGTCTTCTGTTTGACGTATTTTTCTGTCTCATGTCTTGACCCTGCCCCCTTGTATCTCTTCATTAATTCCAAATCATTAATTTACCCCCCTTCTTCTGCCTTCCCTTGTTACCCCTCCATAGTTCCACTTCTATTTATGCTGTTCTCTGCATTTAAATTGCCTGCATACGGAATGTATGTCCTAGTTCAACAAGCCTATTGGTCAATAAAAAATATGTCAAGTCAATCCTCATTTAAGTATTCCGTTAAATTGTTGCTCGCCCTCTCATGGGTTTGTTGTTTCCCAGTCTTGTAGGCTGTGATCTGCGTCTAGTTTAGTTTTATTACTTTCTTTAAGAAGCAATTTTTGCAACTGGGTTCTAACTGTAAACCTGTTTTATTATACTATATAGTAGTAGATATGACAGTTAAAAACCTGTTCACCTAGCTACTTTGTGTACAACCTATAGGGCCTAGTATAATGAATTTTATAATGAAAACATTTTTATAAACGTTTGTGTCCCTACGTACTTTTTATGTAGCAGCTAAGACAAATATAGCAGTTGTTCTCTATTGTGAATATAAGTCACTGTGCACTGTGCATAACAATGCCCTCTAGTAGTGACTATATTAACAGTATAGTACTATAATACCTTTGCTGTACATTGCTTAATTGTACTATTGATATTATACTATATATATAGGTATATAGGTAAGCACATATATTCAAAATACATTTTAGAAATTTTTTGAAAATATTAAAAAAATTAAATGCTTTAAGAATGAAATTAATAAGCTTCAATATAGGTATTTAAAAATGTACAAAATAAATTAATGAGTTTCCTGTTTAGCCTATTTTCCTCCAGAACTGTAAAAAATAAATAAAAAGGAATGTAGAAAATAGAAGTTAATATAATATAAAATAAAATAAAATATAAAAAAGGAAGTTAGAAAAAATACAAAAAAATATTTAAGAGTGCTAATTATTTCAAGGCCTGTGCAGGTAGTAAAGTTTTGTCACACAGCTCACAGCTGTAACACGAGTCATGGAAATTAAAATCAGAGTTTCCCACTGGCTTCTTGGCAGGTCAATCAAATATCTCCAACATGCACACAACTGTGTCCCACCTCCAATCTGCTGGTCCTCTCGGCAGCCAACACAACAGACTCTCTTTGGTTGACAGGAGCTTGTTATGGCATCAGTATAAAAATTCAGCTTTATTTTGAAAGTGTAGATATTGTAACAATAGGAGACTGTTTGCAAATTTCTTCAGTCTAAAGTTGCTTGGCAGACAGCCAAGGTTAACAGCTCTGAAATAATAACCAGCCATACCACTAGGCAAATTTCAGAGCAATCTGCTTGCTGTCTTGCCGTGCTGTAAATAGGTTGTCTGTTTGCCTCTAATTTGAAACTCATATATTTTTGTAAACTGTGTTTTCAATGCCAAATTGGAAATATATTGCCTCTCTCTATATATCTGCCCTCCTCCGGTTTGTGAAGACAGGAAGCTGCTGAGGCTGTAACATTCTTTGCCTGTCAGGAATGGCGCAGCTGGACACCATGGCATTCTGGGATAAATTAGAAAAAGATTGGGCTAATTAAGTGACATCTCTCTTTCTCTTTTGATTTGACTTGGTTCATTTAATAATGTGAAACTAATTGTTCATATATGACAGGCTATTGTTTGCAAAGATTCTTTTGTGTGCTTGAATTTATTGGGGAAGCTACTTCATGTCTGGCTGTAGATCGCTAAGCTACAAGCTCCTCATAATTTAAAGTATTTGAAATGTAGTCAAGCTACCTAACCCTTTTGACAAAGCAGTCTAGTTAGTTTAGTTTTGTTAACTATACTACTCACAAAACATACAAATAAACAATGAAGCTATTTAAGATGGCTATGGGTTTGATATATTTATTGTTTTATGAAACCTATGTTTTTAAATATACAACTAATGATATACAGTAATTAATGTTATTAGTAGTTTACACAACTAGTGACACATGAAAATATTTTTTATTATTAATTAACATTTACATTTAACAGATACATTTATTCTAATAAAAGCTTATTCAGCACTCGACAGAAAAAAAACATTCTGGGAGAGTTTACTGACACCTCTATTAGTACTATACAGTAGATAAGTAGCATCACTACTTTCAGTTAGTTACTCCCCAACATACTTCCCATTTTAAAGTAAAAAGCTTTGGAGCATCTGCACTACTTTATTGAACTATATCAGGTATCAACACTATGTAAAATTTTATTTTGTGACTTTATTTCAGTGTTTTATATGATAATAGTCTCTGTTTTATGCTTTTCCCTTCCCTGTGGGAGAGAGCAAATGTTTTTCAGTCCTCCACTATATTTCTGCTGTTTTCGCAGAGGCAGGCAGGTAAAACGCTCAGCCAGACTTCAATGTTTGTTTTACGAGGAGCGCTCAGACTGCCTGCTGATGTTGAGAGGTCTGTGTGGAGGTGAGTATGAGCGTCTTAGCGTGTATGTCGAAGACACTGGGTAGCGTTTTCACAGATTGCAGTTGTTTTTGAACTTGGGCCTCTATGGATCATGTGATCTAGGAGACACAGCTGTCAGGAATAGGTGGAGTCACAATGTGAAATGCAAACTGGGATTGGCTCAGGAATATCGTGTTATTGATGGGTGGAGTTTGAAAAAAGAAACTGTGGTCTACCTTTTTCATCTAAACATTTTTTCTCACCTTCATTAAAAAGAAATCAGCAGTATTTTTCAAAATAATGTTTAGAGTGATATACATTTACACGAGACTGTGTGTATTTGTGTCAGTTACCTAAAAAAATCAGCTTTCTACATAGAGCCCAAAATGTTGAGATTACATGAACAGATGAATGTACTTAGATTCTATAGTCCTAATTCACATCCTGGGTACACAGCTGTACCTATTAAACTGACTTTTGTCTGTACTTTATAGCCTCATTTTCACCTGCGTCAAATTAATGCATGCAAATTATGGCATCTACCCTGACTTATGTCCATTTTCAGACACTTTCCATTGTAGAATAAATTACTTGTGGGTAACAAATACACCAGTGAATAGGATATTTGTGTATCCAAGGATGTCAAATATATTTGGAGAAAGCTTCTGAATCTGTTAGCATTTTTTTCATTTCATTGGTGGCTAACTGCAGAAGCTACAGTAACCAGCCAAATCTCTCATGCAATAACAAGCTGTGACGTTAAAAGAATTTTGTGGTATTATAATAGCGCAAATTTAGTCAAAGACTAAACAGACAGGTTCCAGGTGTTATCTGTTTATGTTTGCAGGTATCTAGCCAAAATCTGTCTCATTACACAAACATTGTGATGACAGGATGTTACTCAGAGGAAGAGACTAATTGTTAACACATTGTAGGTCAGCTCCTTAGATCAGAGTGTTCTGCTAGTAACTGTTCATTAATGGTAAACAAAGACCGCCATTAAATGCTCTAATGAGAAACCTCTTCTCAGCCAGCAAACTGCCAGCTTATGTTCTAGGAAAATTGATAATAACATTACAGTTGTTAGCAGTTTACACAGGACACATGCACTTGCACTTTTAATCTTTTAATTGTTTAAGCAATAATTAAATTGGTTGTGTATGTACACATGTGTCAGATAGACATCTTTGGCTGTTGTGTCATGGCTTGCTGTTTAACCTGCTGATACCACTTTAAGAATGCACACAGTACAAAGGACTTAAATTATGAATTTAACACATAACATGTTGTTAAGTGTGTTTTCGGCCCAAATTGTGTACCTTGGACGTAATTACACAGATTCAACACATTTAACGACACAAATCAAGTTTGTTATATTATATAACACATATTTAAAAACAAAGCAGAAAAATAATAATACCACATTATATACACACTAAAAATACCACAACAATATCAAACTTCCCCTTTACCCTTTAAACTCTCCATCTTCAGTAACTGCAGGTGGCATATATGCCAGGGGTCAAAGGTCAACATCGGTGCAGCACTCGTTTTCTCATCTGTATGTACGGTTCTCTCAGTTAAAGAGCTTGGCCTCACTTTTCATTTCATAATGATCATTAACGTCAAGATGGTAAATTTAAATACACTTGCAGCCCAGACTTATTCCATTGTTCATGATGTAAACAAACCCTGTTAAAACAGGAACAATATTTCCCAGTGTGACATCAGCAATTGGTGCTGAAACACATTGAAAGAATTTTTTGGCAACACAAATTGTGGCATCAAATGAATCAATGAATATTAAGATTTAATAGAAAATAAATAGTACTGCTTTATCATGCCCAGGTTGATATATTTATTACTTTTATGTCCATATTGTTACACAGTGGGTTATCGTGTTATGGACAACATTTCATCACTTTCTTGTGATCCCAAAGGAGAGTATTGCACAGATGAAAAACAATCCCTGATATTGGCACAGCATCACTCAGTTGCAATCAAAATAATGGCATGTTTTGCTGCTTTAAAACCAGTCTATTAATTGTGGGCACAAAGTGATGCATGGAAAAAAAATATTGTCTGAAAGCAGAAGAGAACGACTAAAAGCGTGAAGGATTTTCGTCTCTATCCACAAAACATAAATAAACGAGGTCATGGTGAACAGAGGCCCTTCCAAGTTAATGAGAGCTTTGTGTGGCCATGAGGTTTTACAAGCTTAATTCTTTTGCATATATTGCCAACATAAATATGGACTCTCACCATAGGAGGCCCTACTGAGTATCGTTAAGACTGACCAGAGCTGGAATGAGCTGGGATGCTCGAGTTTTACTGCATCTCGTTCGAACTTCTCGTAGCCATTCCACTGTTTGTGGAGGAAAGAGGATCTGTAGCATTTGTGACCTGGTTTTGAAACACACAACAGCATTGATGCTACATCTGCTTAAGAATAAGAGCAGGGTTTATGGATGTATGGTTTATGTTGGGCTTTTCCTGCTCTTAACCAGCTTGACACTACGAGATCTTCTCTCTGTCAAGTGTTCTGCAGTCGCTATGTAAAATTTTATTGTGCATGAGATGTAATTTACACCAGTGAACAGATGTGTTCACAAAGACACCAGTCTGGACTATAACTGCATTTCTAATTCCACATTTGTGCTTTAATGTTTAAATACTTTCTAACATTATTATTTAGTTTATAAAAACTCTGATAATAGGCTGCATCTACAGAAAAACTGGATTTCAAATTCCATCTTCATACCTAAATTAGATGTAGATAGATGTAGGTGGTTAGCAATTTTGTGAATTGTGGTGCTTTCTTCATACATACAAACATGAGCTGAGCAGATGAGGTCAGATCCAGACCGTGTTATTTGTTAAAGAGTACATTCAGAAATTAGCCCAGTTTGGCACTTTTGTGCTTTTTTTTTACTTGCCCTGTAAAAGGTGAAGTCAACCTGTTAACATTGTTTAAACTGTTTCCGTAATATATGTTCAGGCTTAGTATTTGACTAATGTTAAAGGATCAGTTATGCTAATGATTACAAGCTCCTAAGCATTGGGTCTGAAGAAATAAATAACCCATAAAAACATCATATTATCGAGATCCAAAGCATAGCTAGTGCGATTTGGCTGGACGAATCTCTTTTGTGGAAACCATGGGCATTTACAACAATATTTATCTTCTTTATCATGCACAGTGATGACTTTGGCAGAACAAATGAGACAGTTGCTTTTTTGCCTTCAGGTGAGGATCCGGAGAACATAGAGCCTGGCCTACAGCCAGCTCCTGACAACATGGAAGTGAAGCGCCTCTGTTCCCTGAGCCAACATATCACCGCACAAGAACGATTGAACATTAGCATAATTAGCTATCATATTGTTAATTTTTTTGTGCTGTTGTTGATGTTCCACAGCAACTAAACAAATCTAATTTCAGGGTGAGCTAACAGACTGCCTGATCTATGGGAAACCTTCAGGGTGAGGAAAACTTTGAGAAGAATTCGTCCTCTGTGGCATTAACTCTTTTGCCTGATGGTGCTTGCTAATTATGGCACTTCCTGAGAATGAAAGTAATAGGCTGGTGTCAGTGCCTGAAGCTTATCAAGAAACATGCAGGCAGCCATAACTGGATGTTGCCTTTTTGTCACCATATTCCTTTGACGGAGCAGAAGAAACAAAACCTAGAAAAACAAGAAAAGATATTGATGGTAGAGCTAGAGAGAGAAACGCTGGGTGAATCAAAAGCTGCATCCAATCTCAAATTAACAAGTCAGTTTCAGATATAATTAACCTTTTTATTCAGGACGCTCTCACATAAACATGTGTGCCAGTTGTTTAGCAAGTTGTTTTTGCGATTGGCTGATAGCTATGATTCTCGTTATTGTGGCATGACCTCCACTAATCTAGGTAGACACAGATATGCGACTGAGCCTTGTCAGATCTGACAGTCTGCTTTTTGCCTCATTGAAAGCTCCAAATACTGAAGGAAGTCTGAAGCAGGGGGTCTCTTATAAATGTGACACCAAGGAGTCCTTGATTCTGGCATGCTTTAGCTTTTTCCATCTGTCTTTATGGGGGAAAAGCACATGCCTTCTTGATCATATGTCACAGAAGCCAGTCAAAAAGCTTGAATGTACCATTTATTCTGTTTAACACTTCCCTTTAAACATGCAAGCATTATGGTATTGTTATTCCTATTAGGAATACTAATGCAAACCTGCATCTGTTAATGAGAGCATTATGTCGCCATTCTTTGTAAAGATAAAGTAGGTTTGTTTCACTATATTACTAAGGAATCTCATTGATTTTTCATACCAGGCTAATCAAATTTTATATTCTCAAAATCTAATCGTACACAAACCTGTTGACAACATTAGATTTATTGTAAGACATAATTTGGCTGATTTTTAGCCTTTAAAAGTGCTGATGTTTCACTATATTTGTGAGGACATTTTTAAACATTTGGTTCTACAAGTATAGCAAAATGTGTAAATAAAACAGTACACAGACAGTACAGATTGTCAACATGTTGTTGGAACAACTGCACACAATGTTTTTTAAAAGATGCTTCCATTTCTAAGATGCTAATAGTACACCAATGAAGCATATGCTACTAAAATAATATAGTTTGACCATATAATCCTTCATTTATTGTCTTGTTTAAAAATGAAGTTTGTAATTTTTGAACCACTTGCATCACAACATAATCTGTCATTGGTCAGACAAAAGGATATGCCATTGGGCCAATGTTGCTTTGTCTGGCTGCTCAAATAAACAAATGTTTTAACTAAAACAATTGTTAATGTTTCAAAGTAATGACCCTAAATTTGCTATAACTTCAGTTATAACTGCAAGTGAAAACACAAAATCCATTGTCGATAAAGAGAGTAAAACTCTCAAGCTGAAAAAACCTACCAGCATGAGCAATACATCAACAAATGCTTTGGGTGACAAGTTGCAATTAACCGTGAAGACAGTAGACATTTGTACACATTTCATATCTCATTAAATATAGTTATTTATTTTACATGGAAGGGTGTTTCGCTGAGAAAACTGAAGCTGTTTAAACTGGTGTAAAACCTAAAACTTAAAGATATGACACATGTACCAGGACATGGTACCAGGTAATGAATCATACATCTGGGAAACTGATAACATCACACTATGTCTCATGTCAATTTTTCTTCATGCTAAACAAATCACTTTGTTTCAACAACTCAGATAAAAGTATCCAATAAAAGTGATTTGTGACAAGTCAAAATTTAAATGCAAATGAATTAGTCCAGAACAAAGTTGTGGCTTGGTCTAAACTCTATAGTGTAATAGCTATTATATAGTGTGGCCATTTACAAAAACAATGTTATGGTGTGATTTCATCAAATTACCAAAATCTGACTGAAACATATTTAGACAAGAAAAGATTGTCTGACTGACATGTAAATAACATGTTTTACCTAGAGCTTGGTGAATCTGAAATAGGTGATATTATTACTATAGCAAGATATCATAGATCATAGGTCAGTGCACAGCTGATCAGAAGAAATTAATATGTATAGGCACCATAATCAGACTTTGTGTAGACCAACAGTAATAAATTCTGTTGTTTTCACAAACAGAAAGAGCACAAATGAGCTCATTGTATCAGCCAGATGTCTGAAACAATTTCCAGATGGGCTGGTTTACCCTCTCAAAGTTGCTAAAATCAAGTCGAACTATGCTTACCGTTTCTGTGTACCAAATACTTTAAATAATTAATTAATTGACTGTAAATGGTTTGTGGGATTGTATTTTCTACATGTAAATCTTTATAATGCCGGCATTAGATATTAGATATTACATCATTTTGGGGTTCTTTTCACCTCCTCTTTTAAAAGTTTGGGGCACACTTATACCTTAAATTGTTTAAGCATCTGCTGGAATTAAGTTGTCTTCTTCTGCAATTGAATATTCTTGAGACCCAATATGAGCTCAACAGGCCTCTAAGATGCAAATCTATGACATAATAAGGTGTAAATACTCCCTTGAGAGCCTTCAACTGAATCAAAAAAGCCCCAGAGACTTACATTGATGTCTGTAGAAACTTTGGGACTGAACTGTGTCACTATGCCCAGCTTGAGGTCTGAGCGCTGTAAAGCAAAGCAGAAATGGCTGTAAGATGGTGCAGAGAAACAGACACATGAGAATCATGAAAGACCAGCATGAGAGAAACAGCCAGTAAATGTCAACTCCGTCAAATGCTGCTGCAGTTATGGTCTTGCCCTGCTCTGTGGGACACCCATATAAAAAATCAGTTATTCTGGCTAAAGAGGACTCCACGCCCTCTGGACAGCCAGCGTGGAGATCTTGGAGTCATGGTGTTCCCACATCCTCTGCTTTCCATTCAAAGCTTAGCCCAAAACAACACCGCAAAATGAGATATGATTAATCACCACTCCGCAATGATCGTTTTATCTTTGTCTCTATTATTCCATTTTCGGATTGTGTCATTAAACATGGCTCCAACAGGTCTCTCAAGGCTTGCCAGAAAGGATAACTTGGCTGAGGCTTCACCTAATCTGAAGTGTGCCTCATCCAGAGATTCCATTGTATACTTTGGTGTGTTTACAAGCAACCATAGAGTTTTTGGGAGACAAAACTCCCAAATCTCAAGTGTGGTTTTGGGGTTTTAATACACAACACAAACAAGTCTGCCATGATAGAAAGGCCTAACAACAAAGGATGGTCAAAAAACCCAATCTCTCGGAGATGATGGAACCATGTTGCAGCAGTTAATGTCAAGAGACTCTCATGAGCTACTAAGTAAACACCCAATGTGTTTGATCGCAGGTGTAATTCTGTGTAATCGCGCAATATCCTACAATGGAGTGTTTGCTTTGGCCACATACACTGTCTCGATTAAGCAAGACCACATCACAGCACTTCAAAGCATTTTGGCCTTTGTAGTTCTTGTATTCCTGGACCTTGAACCTCACTGAGATGTTTATCTGCCCTTCTGAAATGTTGAAACCATACAGCCCCAAGCCAGAAATTCTGTCTTAGACCATCACCTTATCCATGAGTTCAGAATGAGTGCAGCCATTTTACATGCTTCTGCCTATGAAAAAACAGCAAATGTTTCTCTCTTCCAGAAAAGGTTTGAAGAAAAGAAAACATCCTCATTTTTTGGACTCCAACTAGGTTTCCAGATGTGCCAAATGTCAAAGGTCGTAGATAAAAGTACCAGGATGTGGCAGAGCCCTAACTAGAAGCTAGTTTCTAGAGTGAGCATTCCTCACCAGAGGGGGGTGAGATGAGGAGGAACGCGCTGTTTCTTCTCTTCGGCATGCCCAGTGAGCGGTCTCATTTTGCACTAGTGAGTTATTACGCTGCAACTTCGTCCTCACTACCTCCACAGTGTTTACAGATGCCGGCTGGGCAAAATGTCAAGGCTGTTAAGCATCAACGAGCGGTAAAAAAAGTTGGACATGGTTTGGAGGTTTCACTCAAGAGGCCCTTGGATCCAGGGGTCCAATGGTGACCCTTTTCACCTTGATATGATGAAATAGTAGTTTTTTTAGTGACCTAACATGCTCTCTTTATTGCAGTTTTTTAAGATTGATTGCAGATCTTTATTGTGGTGAAACATGGGCATCTTTTTTAGACATTTGGAAGGCGATGAGTAATTTTATGATTGACTGAGTCTAGAGGCCTGTGCTTATTTTTGTTCCATCATTATTTTTCTTCCTCAGAATATGAAGGGATGATAGAGACATCACACGTTCAGTATGACATCTTTCCATTACCCCAAAGAGCGCACACTCATACAAGCACAAAAAAGAGGCTAATTTATATAAAGCACTAATACGATTACTTCAAGTGTGTCAGAACCTTAATAAGTGTGGAAATTGCCCTGTCAAATAAGACCTAAGAGGGGGTCAATTACACGATTAGATGGGAAAATCTTCTATATTGTTTCTTTACATAAAGTAATCTTCTCGATTACCAAAAACGCAGACTTCATTGCAATTCTGAAAAGTAGAGAAAATCGAAATGACAGCAACAACTTATTTTGACAATTTTTTGTCAATTAGGATAATACCAAGATTTAGAGGATGGGCTAAGCTCATATGTTCATGTAGATAGCCCATTCCATAATTTTTATCACAATGGTTAACCATTTAAAGTAGTTTTGATTCCTTTCTTCTCAAAATCAAGGTTCTTTAGCAAATCTTGCAAATCAAAAAAGTACATAATTTTCTGCTAATTCATTTCTTGGAAGTAATTGTAGATGTTTAGCACAGGATTACAACATATAAAGGGCATTATGTTCTTTTGGGTGTGTGTGAATGGTGGCGAATGCTCAAGTCCTGATGGCCATGGAATTAGGCAGGACTGAAGGAAGCTCTGTGAACCACTAGATGGAGTCAAACCCTAGTTAAGAACTGCAGGGAGGTGGACATCACCAGTGTTGTGTAGGACCCAGCTAGTGCATTTTTGTAACTGTAACTTGAGGGTGCAACCCTGACTGTTTAGACCACAATTACCCTCTGCTAACATGTTCACTGGTTTATGCTCATGAAAATCAATATTTAATAATTATTTGTTTCAAGTCATACTGTATGTTCTTATTTATTTAAGCATACATAAATAGAGCACAAGAAACAACATTCAAAAATTAAATGAAAGATACAATAAAAGATTAAATATTTTATCTTTCAAATCTACAACCCACTTTTGCAAAATATTGCTTCAAATAAAACAGTTCAGGGGCAAAAATAATAGCCATGCCTGTTTCTTGCCTTTTCAGAAAGCGCAATTCATACATAAAATTTAACGTAAATCAGAGGGAAATAAATAACTAATAAAAAAACAGAAATAGATAATCTTAGGCCTAACATGGGTTGTCATGTCTGTCTGTGTAGTCAGGAGACAAAAGCACAATTGTCAAAGATTCTACTGTATGTAAAAGACGGAGACTGCATGCTTGACTGCTTCTTATGATAACCCTGATAGCATGTGCCATGCCTTAATGGAATGAAAATTATAGCTGATATGATGACGGTAGAAAAGTGACATGCTATTCTGTTCTTTGTGGCCTGGCCTTAAAGCTTTTGTTTTTCGTATTTCTGGTGTCTCCTCGCACAGTGCCAGGAAAAGCACTGCTTAAAAGACCCTTGCAATTAGATGGTTTAAATACAACCTTTTCCCTCGTTCATCATAAATTACGGATCATTTGTGGCTTTCAAAAAATACAACAGTGTATTCTCGTTCCTTCATTTTTTTTATATAATGTTACTTTGAGGAATACATACTTAAGCAAGCTGAGTCTTTACACAAGTCACATTATTTCTTACTTAAAGACAAAACTTCCTCCCCACAGAAAGCACATTACAACTCTGTCAACAGATGTTTGACTCAGAAAAAACAGCTAAAAATTACACACAGCTCTTGATATAGCGCTCTTGCGTGGATCGCGCCATTTAGCATTTTGCCATTTTGACAGGTAATTGACTTTAGCCTCTGACAAAGTGAAATGTGTGTGTTGTCATAAATAATGCATACTTTAAGATGCTCACATTTGCACCAGCATGAATATTCATTAGTAAACGGGGTTGCGGTGAACAACAGTCAACACTTGCTGATGTATATGAGTTGTTTTCTCTGTGTAACAAGATACAGTCAAGTTACATCTTGAAGTCTTTAGCAACCTAGACATGTTCTCTGTTAGACTGTAACCATTCTCCAACTAAGATTCTACCAATGTTAATATAATGTGATATCATTAGCTAATGTCAGGACAACTTTATAGAAATGATATTTTAAAATGTTAAAAGTTATTTTTAAAACTTAAAACGAATTAACAAGTTTACCTATTATTGCTTCTGCTCAGATTTTCTTCTGCTTCTGATCCCAGATTTTGTTTTGTTAATTGCTAGTGTTATTGACATGACCCAAAAGCCCTGAGAATGTGAATCTTTAGACAACTGAGCTGATTAAAAACTTGCCTTTCGAACATTAATTTATTCCAAGCCATCATTTTGTCAGGGACCCAATTGTTTTGTTTGAGTTTTTCATCTTTACCCCATCACCCTCCAATGGACGTAGGCCTTATTCTGTCTCCTTTAAAAGAAGCTATTTAGTCTTGTGAAATATGATTAATCTGATTAGTCATTCAGGCCGGTCTCCCTTTATGCTTACATTAACTAGCACAAAGAGCCCCCCTACAGGTTAAAGTTTAAATGTGGATTACCAGATAAAGCCAGCCCTGATTAGGTTACTAAGGGCTGCAAGACACAGAGAGAGAGCAAAAATCAGAAATGCTTTACCACAAATTTCAAAAGCATCTTCATCTAATTCTTTCTTTCTTTATTTTGTTGTTTTCTGTTGTTTTCATCCAGTGACATTCCCTCAGGTATCAGGTTTAGACAAAACAAACCAAACTTAACCTATTTATATAACCATCAAATAAATTTAGGAAATACTAATCCTATAAATAATGTACTGTTATTTATGCACACATCCATGCTCTGTGAATGATTTAAAAGGGATTTGTAACTAATTTATGATTAAGGGTGATGTAAATTATGCTTGTGATCAGATAGCATTAAAATTAAAATATGCTTCCTGAATACAAAATAATAATGTCAAATAAAAAGCAAAAACAAAACATGAGCAATTAAAATAACCTTTAAGATGTTTGTTGCATTGTAAAAAACTCTTGTTTCACCCAAGAAATGTGACCGCAGCATATCATGCACAGGCCTTCAAAGGGCTGCTATGGCAATCCCAAACTCTCTTGATAATTTCAGTGTGAGCACACGAACAAAGGGAATTCTGGATGCTGACAATTAATAATATCAAAGGCGTGTAGCAGCGCAGGCGTCTGTTATGTCCGGCTCAGATAAGAGGGGATGTTAGTTTATCACCCTTCCCTGTGCAAGGGTGGCGGAAAATTGTTTGCCCAGTAGATTACGTGTTTTAAAATCTCTTAGGTGGTGGCACACAACCCCCAAACATTGGAACCGAAAACCATAAACATAAATTTCCACCTTTGGACCCACCTGGTAACATCGGCACATCCAGTCAAAGAGGGTTGGGAGAAATTTAGCTGTTGAGCTGTTTTGTGCCTTCATATAGAGCTCCAATGTTGTTACCTTCTTCGCCCACTGAGGCCTGCCCCCCAATACCACCGCCTGAGACTGTTTTTGTCACCTATTCTTGGCCGTCCACCCAGTTGCTTTAAAGTCTCTCCACCGGGTACAGCGAGACAGAGTGAGAAAGAGGGTTCCATTTATTTCTGCTAATTTTCTCTTCTTTGTGATGGATGGCTTTCTTATTGTGCCATTTGAGGCTTTGAAAAATGTTCTCTGAAGCAGAAGAAATTGCCAGTTTCCATATCATACAAATCTGCCACTCAGATATCCAGCAATCAGCTGTCTCTGACTTTAAATCTTTATTTAATCTGAGGGCAAATCAAGATGTTGCACCAAATAAACAACACTTGGAAATAAAATATTACATGACACGTGTGGCAGGTGCCCAAGTTAGTCACACTGATGCCAGGTTCCAGCCAAACCCTTGAATTTAACAAGTGCACAGTGTATTTTTTTAAAGAAACTATTCAAAGCACTTGTCTGAATTAGTAAATAGAACTCTTCCATAGAAGTAGCTTGTGTCTGTCACCTCCAGGAAGAAAAAAATGAAAACAGACAAATTGGGCAAACGGTCCAAAAGGTCCAAACCATTATAAAACGGTCCAAACCATTATAAAAAAGAAAACATGAAGAAACAAGAAGAAAACATGATTACATCAGTGTCACTGTAAACCATTATAAAAAAGAAAACATGAAGAAACAAGAAGAAAACACGATTACATCAGTGTCACTGTTTATGATATGTAATTCCAGCCCTATTGGAAAGAGTACCACTTTGGTCTGCCCGTAATTTTGTGTCAAATGCTGTTGTCTAAAAAATAATCCCAATGTTAACAGTAAACTTTTAGAATGGTAAAAGATGATTATATGTATGGAGCACATGGTACATGTATAAGTAAAGTTTTGCACTGTATATATACTGTATATATAAATGTGTTTTGGTCAATTAGGAAGAGTTACATTTTCTCATTGTTCACGTAATTCTTTTTGTGATCAAAATATTTATGCGCAAAGCGTGTCAAAAAACAAAAACCTACAAAATGT
This sequence comes from Botia almorhae, assembly GCA_036877575.1. Taxonomy (NCBI): domain Eukaryota; kingdom Metazoa; phylum Chordata; class Actinopteri; order Cypriniformes; family Botiidae; genus Botia; species Botia almorhae. The sequence goes on along the minus strand of JAZGTJ010004242.1, from coordinate 8,669 downwards.
GCCCTGAAAAACAAAGAAAGGGAGAAAGGATTTCAGGAAAAGAAGCAAAAAACGTTTATCTTAAAGTCTTTATTCTCTCAAGTTCCTTTTATCTTTTCTTTTCGGATTAGGCTGTGTCTCGAAGCCTCTCAGAAGGGCCCCAGTTTTTATTTAATTATTTCTGGGTGAAATGGACATAACTTCAATGGAATCATTAAACTTTGCTATTTATAAGAATGTGTCAGAGCCTCCGCAAGATGAAAAAGTGACACAGATTCATGCTCATCCAAAACATTTAATATGCCATGAAAAGATATGACATCAATCCTCGCAAAAACACAGGGGCGAAATAAATGATTCCATTGTGACTCCAAACATCAATCATGCCCAATACTCTGGAAAACAATAGAGTTTTGTTTGCATTTTAGAGGTGACAAACAACATTAGTGACTGGCTTAACATTGTCAATTCCATTACTCAAGACTTGAAGCAAATCAGAATTAAACTGTGGCCTGGTTGCTAGGCAGCTGAGTTCTCTTGACATGGTGGTTAGTTTTTCTTTCATTGCTTGACAAGAGCCAAGTGAAAAGAGTTTTGAAAAAGTTGCTAAAAGCGCAAAGAGGAGGGGGATAATTGGTGCCACTAGATTGTAAGGCCTCTCTTGTGTGGAAACAGACTGTGGAGAAGAGCGAGAGAGAGAGAGAGAGAGAGAGAGATGGAACCCAATGTGTAACAATAAAAAAATCAACTCTTGTACACAAACGTGACCTGAAGACTTTTATGGTCTGTGAAAATTATTTTACAGATTGCAGAGTCTGCCTCTGGCCCGGAAATACAATTCTTTCAATGATGTGACAAAACAAACAACAAGTAAAGAGTTTTTGCTTGAATCCTGACAGTACATACTGTCATACGCTGGATTTTATTTGAAATCTTTTATTATGCTGCACAAGACCAATCCAAAGTGCAGTGTGACAGAACATGGTCACAAAGCGACACAAAGGTCATGGGTTCGATTCCCATGAAAACACATAGTAATAAAATATTATTCAACAGTGATAAAATATTATTCAGATGACTTGAAAGTATTGTTTGTTGCTATGAATAAAAGGGTCTGCCAAATGCCTGTGATATTTTCCTAAATATGTAAAGCAAAAGTCTGATCAGTTAGAAAAGTAACATTGCACCTGCCCTTAATAATCCTGATGAGTTAAGGAATCGTACATGCACCAATGTTTAATTCCTAGGATTATGGATATGTTCAAATCCCCAGCCCATAAGTATGAACAAAATTAATAGTGATACATTCAGAGTTTTTATTCCTTCCTCAAATTAAAAAAAACAACTGTAAACCCCACAATTAACAATATAAAAAAATTATTTTTAAGTAAATAATGGAAACAGAGTGTATTCTCCCAGAAACCCAGCAGCAGTTAAAAAAGAACTTCCCACAAGTGCACACCCAGTCTGAGAGAAGCCAATTAATGCTGGATTAAGACTCCTGCTTATTTACAGTCACCTTTGTGCTTTTCCTTCCAAATTGACTTCCTTCATAGAAGAAAGATTGTAGGAAGTAAGGGAGAGGAAAAGGGAGAGAATGACAGAAAAAAGAAAGGAACTGGGGGAGTGGGGCAGAGTCTTGAGAGAGAGGGAATGGGGGTTGTTTAGACGTGAGAGGTGTAGCGAGGTGGCTGGCTCCATTGTGAGGACACCACCTCTCTCATTATACCCTCTCAATCAGCAGTCCTGCTCACAGGAAGTCCCTGGAAAGCCCATCTGCCATGGCTAATCTGCAGGCAAAGTCGTGGCCGCACCGTCTAAGGCCCCGCAACCCTCAGCTGCATTATTCTCTCTCTACGCCACTGTGCCAGGGATCAACCAAAGCCCATTAAAGTAAATAATAGCCAGAAATGACAGGCTTAGTGCGGATTGGGAAGGAAGTTGAAGACCAGTTTGAACTGTGAGCTCTGATTAATAAAGAAAAGCATTTGGAAGTAGAGAGAAGAATAGGAATGAGAGAACAAGAGAGAGAGAGAGAGAGAGAGAGAGTGAGTGAGAGAGACGGTCGGTAGCAAAGGGCAAATTACCTCTGCGCCAAAGACTCCTCAACCTCTAGGTTGATGAGGCTTTTATAATCTTCCTAACCAAAAGTCAATCACAAGGTATTCTTGATTTCAATAAGCTAATTTTGGTTTATGACATACTGTACCTATTTGTTTAAACTGCTTGCTGTCAGTTTATGTAAAGATGTAAAAACAATAGAGCCGCAAAACCACTGATATAATCTTGGAATAGGAATGCTACAGAATCCAATACTTGTGTAGTAGTACTTTATACTTACCCTAATCTTCATTGAACCATTTCAGGGAGCTTAAGGTTTTTCCATACATTGTGGACTATTTATCTCTAGCACCAAATGATTCTTTGAGCCTAAATCCAAAAATAGGAACGTACTAACTGTGCTGTCTTAATTTTGATCTTATGTTTCAGGTACTGATTAGACACAAAGGTCTAGCTAATAGAAAGAACACGTATTGAATAACATAAAATAAATTGGATGGTAGATTAGTACCAAACCTTTTGACTGTGTTGAGTTTCCACAGTGCATTGACATGGTTTAAAATTTATCAGACATTGAAAAAAACTCACATTTCTATTGTGAATTACTCATTCCTACTACAGCTATAATGAATAAAAACGGTAGCATGATTTCTATAATGGGAGTCTTACAAAAGAATGTAATATCAAGGTTGCTACTATGTAGTAATTATCTCAGTAAATGTACCATAGTCAGTATGCAAGTACTAGAAGGCTGCAGAACTAAATGCAGCTGTATTATACATTAATCACATTCCCTTCTGCCTGCTTTCATTGCCTTCAGGATAAGAATGGTGACTGTCTAACAAAAACTGTCTGACAAAACTGTGAAGATAAAACTGAAGTCTTGATTGTTTATGTTCATACTTGAGGTTACATCCTCTGTGTCTGAGGTCATCTGGAGGATTTAATATGGTTAAGATAGAATATGTCAAGCAATTCCGCCTCACAGGAAACAAAGACTAAAGCAAATGATTAGTGACTGAGAAAACATCTGATTGTTTTTTCACCTCTTGGTCTGTTTCATGAAGGGGAGATTATGTTAATGTTATGGAGATAATTCCTAATATGATGTATGCTACACCTCACAATGGTGTGTGTGTTCCATTTTAGACCTCTTGGTTTTCAAGTGTACCATGTGGGACAAGGAGGCTAAAGAACAAAAGGTTGTGTGGAAAGGTTTGGACTGTGGAAACATGAGAGACTTTTGTGCTCTGAGACGTAATGAAGTATTTAAGATCTCTAGAATGTTTTATTGACAGAACTGTAAAAAATAGATATTTATATAAAAAAGACAGATATTCACCAGGTCTCAGAAGAGGCGCTTATGCCTGTTTCTGAGAAGTGTTATTGGTATCGATTTTTGTTGTTCAATGAAATGTGTGAAGTTTTTGACAGGTTTATTGAGCAGATTTTTGTTCCGAAAAGGCCTTGTGGAAGTTGACGGTTTGAGGCACATCCTTTTTTAATATCACAGAAATACACTTAGATGCACAAAAGGATAAATACACTGCCACTTATTGAAATCTAGGAAGTTTTAATGAGTCAGACCAACAGCACTGGTGTGGACAATTCTTTGACTTGAAATCCCTATCCTTATTGGTGATATTATAAAGATTCTGTTATAAAGTACTGTCACATGTGGGGAACTCTGTTGGCCAGTAGAGGCCTCCAATGCTTTGTGCAATTGTCCACACTCGAAACACGTTTTGATGCTAACAAATAGACTCCTGTTATCACAGCACTCACAACATGAGATCTTCGAAATGCTAAGAAGGTGTTGATCAGATGAGTGCCTGGTATAACAAAATAAGTATTTTGATTGTAACTGTTACATTTATGCATTTGGATGATAATCTTTGAACGTTGCTGTTCAAAGCAACCTACGTTGCCGCATACATAGTATATCAATTTTATTAGTAGGTGTGTTTCCTGGAAACACATGACTTTGGCATTGCAAGTGCCATTCTGGACCACTTAAAATACAGGAACACAAACCAAAGCCAATAAAACAGTTTAAGCACTAAGTCAGTTGGTGTTTGACTTTCATATTTATCCATCAATTCCAACTTACGTAAAGCCCACACAAGAATTGTGTGCATCTGCGTCAGCGTGTCATCAGGTCTGTTTTCCTTCCTGTTCAAGTCTCTTCTGTGATTTCTATATTCGTCGTCATGGCGACACAGCAACAGGGAGGAAAATGGCAGCCTAACCTCTGGCATTCAGTGGAGACCAGGCCAGGCCTGAGGACAAGAGGGGAGGGGTGGGGGATTTCAGCCATGAGCTGCAGGACCCTGCTGGGTCTCCCAGCCCTCAATCAAATTCTTTTGACCTCAGAGAAAAAAACATTCTAATACCCTTCGCTACAGTTTTAGTGAGATTAATGTCCCAAATCTTTGCATTGACTCATACAAACCGCTTCTCAAAAACTTTCAGATAAAATACTTAATGTGGGGCCTTGCATATGCTTCCAGAAAGAACTCTGATGATTTACATTCAGCACAATAAACCCTCAAAGAGACGATCGCATGACAAAGAGGCTGTTTTTTGTCTAATTTGGGGGCAAAGAAAAGCCCTTCGATCTGTGATCCTGAGTTACTTTAAGGGAGCAGTCGTTTTTGTGTGAAATGTGTCACACACACCTGATTGCTCTTGAGTGGTGAATAGAACAGAAGGGAGGGATTTTCATGACAATTTCACAATGCTGAGGAAGTGCATTATCACCCCGACCGCAAGACACCAGGGTTGCTGTAATGAAGACATCCACATTATTAAAATCAAATCCAGAATCTTTGGCGTGGCTTGTCTAATGATGAGAGAACAGCTCGGCCATCATACAGGCAGAGGATGAGAAAGAACTAGACAGAAGACAAAGATTTTTTTCTTTGTTTGGCACCATGCCCAGATCTCACTGAAGCAGAACACTTCCCATAACAAACTTCTGCCCTGCCAATTAAAGGACAGATCCACCTTCCTCTTCCTTAATACGAGAGGATATTTCAAACTATATTTGTTTATATGACATACAATATTTGGATAAATACACTGATTTAATGCAGCGCTGTACTGATTTGTCTAAAAAATCTGCTGTTGCACAGAGAATTCACATCCATACATTTACATGTCATGTTTACACAAATGAATCAACCAGAATTTTAGTCTGTAACATGTCTTATTGCCTTATTGATTTAAATTAGTGGTGGGTTTGGCTGCTGCACTTGTACAAGGTTTGATCGATCTGTGGGAAAATAAATATCTGTTCACTCAAAGCACCGTGTTTAGTATTGTTTCCTGCACCCCTATGGAGCAAGTGTAAAATCTAATAAAGAAGATCTGAGAAAAGACACTTTGATCAGGATCTCTTCAAACAAGAAAGAGCACAAGGGACAGAATGAGGAAATCTTGGAGGATTATAATCCTAATGCGAACAATGTCTTGCCTTAAAAATAAAAAATAGATGCATACAATTTATCAATGCTTTTTTTATCTCTTGCAATGATTCTTTTGGATTAGAAATGTAGTAAACATTATAAATATACCAGGCAATATTTGATTTAGTCATTTTCAACATGTTCAAGTTATTCACATTATGCCATACCTTTAAACATTTTAACTAAACATAAATTATCTTATGTTGTAAAGTTAAGCATTTCTATTAGGTGTGTAAGTGTATGCTGTCAAAAAAGCTCTGGTCAAGCTTATGACTAAACTTTATTAATTGTAATTATTTACACAAAATCTTAACAGGGTGGAAATAAAGAGCTAAAGATAGCCACTGTTTGTGGCTAAATAAGGGTTTGTGAGTTAGACTACACAATCAACTTTTAGAAATGAATATATTAACATATTCTGTCACGTTATTTAACAGAATTAAGTATTAGTAGATTAGGTTTGTCCTATTGATTTTACGCCAAAAAAAATCCACCACTTTCTGGAGCATGATGTAGAAGGAAGATTACAAAAGAACAACAGGACAGAAAGTAACACAAAGAAAATAGAAAAGACAGATAAAAAGAAAAGAACAATATTTACAAGACAACACATAACACCTGTAAGAAATAAACCACCTGGAACATTTTATAATAAATTATACATTTTCATTTTACAAGTAAAAATGGCAACATCTGCTCAAAGTAAGTTTCTTGTGATGTTGTGAATAAAAAAAAAACTAACCAAGACTTCTGTCTTCCATATTTTATCCAGTATAGTAACACATATACATGATAATGTACAGCTTGTGAGAAAACATCCTCAACAAATGATGTGTATTTATAACCAGTAGTTTACACTTATGGCTGTTTTCAAGCACAACACATCTTTTACCCTTACTCAACATTCCCCAGACACAGAACCGAATGTATCAAATTCAAGAAGAAGTGAGAGTCTTTGGGGACTGTTCAGCACTGATAACCATCAATGCTGTTTTTATTATGGTTAACAAATCTAACAGTGTAATGCTGTTAAACTTCACACCCCAGATGTTTCTTGAATGCTTAAAAGTGTCAGCGTCTGACTTTAAAAATATTACACCATATGTCATGCAAGCTCAGAGCACTTTCTAAACACATTTTGAACAATCATAGCACAGTTCATATTTTGGGTTAAATACAAGTTAAGCTCTACAGACAGCATCTGTGGTTTGTTGTCGATTACCATCGACAATGATTTTAAAACGCAGACCTCAGTTTGAAAAAGCAAACAAAAGCGAAGGCAGTGATGCACTTACAATAGGGGGCAAGTGTGCAACAGTCAAATTCTCAGTAAAATGGCTTGTTTTATTTATTAAAATTTCATAAATATTCCAGATTTTTCATTTCTGTAATGCAGGGAAAAGATTACTTTGAATGCAGCATGCATTACATATTGCGTGGAATGATAATGCGCAACCTTTACATTGGGCCGAAATCCAATTTTCAAAAGGGCCTTCAAACACAAAGGCTTCAGAGTAGCAAAGTCTGCAGGTGGACTCTATAATGTGCTATAATAATAGATCATAACACACTGGTGGCTTCTTACCTGCGGTCAGTATTATGCAGCACTTTTGTCATGGTTCAGAGGAGCAGAGCTACGTTCTTTTGAGTTGACTCATGCTGCATTAATACAACAGCACTCAGTTAGTGCAGTGTGAGTCACCAAGAGATGGTAATTAATTTGAAATAATTGTATGCACAATGGCAGAGCATTTTTACACCGTGGTTATACTTAGTACATTTGCCCTAAATATACACAAAGACCTACATGCCAGATCCCTAAATATAGTCAATTTAATATAGTCTTTTCTAGATTTGAATTTTGAGAACGTCTGAGAGTGCCTGAGCCCTGAACAGTGTCAGCAAGGCTGTTCCAGAGTTTAGGAGCCAAATGCAAAAACCCTCTACCTCCTTTAGTGGACCTTGTGATTCTAGGTACTACCAAAAGTCTAGAGTTTTAGGTATTAAAGTGCTTGGCTTGTACCATTATAGATCAGTTAAATATACTGGAGCTAGTCCGTTTAAGGTCTTGTCCGTAAGGAGTAATATCTTATATGTAATATCTTGAGTTTTGTCAGATTCCTATGCCAGGATCCTGACATCCCCTGTGTTCTGTGTCAGAGCATGATGTTTGGATCCTGACTCATTCCTAGATCTAGACTCACGCTCTGGGTCTTTGTCATCTGTGGAAGCGCATGGCTTTTGTAGCTCAGTGTAGCTCAGTGGTTAGAGCATGGCGTTAATAACGCCAAGGTCATGGGTTCGATCCCAGGGATTGCACATACTCAGTGTATAGTGATCAATGTGTAGTATAATGCAATGTAAGTCGCTTTGGATAAAAGCGTCTGCCAAATGCCTAAAAATGTAAAAAAATGTAAAATGTAAAATGTACATCTGCCATGTGCTCTCCAGTCACATGTCTTGACCCCGCCCTTTTGTTTCTTCATTACTCATCCCATTATATGTTCATTGCCCTCACCTGTTTGCCCTCGCTACCTGCATGGGTTTCTTCCCTATTTAATGCCCTTGTGTTTGCTGTCCTGTGCTGGTGTATTGTTAGTGTACATTGTAATGGTGTAATGTTCAGAGTTTAAGAAATTTGTATTGTGTAGTTTGAGCTCATCTTTGTATATATATAGATTCTTGTTGTAAGTTTTCTGAAATCTTGTTTTTGGTTTCCTTGCTTTTTAGTGTTTCTGGTCTGGTTTCTTGTTTTTGCCCCCTTGTGGGTTTATTGTTTGGAATAGTTAATTTTTTTTAAAAGCTGTCTGCACCTGGGTTCTTCCCTCTTGCGTTCCTGGCAATTTCATTTACAAAAACTTGTAGTGATCTAATGTTTTTTAACCCAAGCTTTAGATATTGTTTTTATTTGCTCATTTCAATATGTTCTGGTTTAATTATTAGATTTTGCCTTGGTCTTGTAAGCAAATTTATTATTTGACCTTGCCATATGGGGAACAGGATTTGACTACATGTATAATTAACTGGGACAAACACCAGCGACTGTGGATAAAGGTTGGACGGTAACGCTTTAGATTACAACCCGCAAAGAACCGTGTAAGTACACTGAACTTACGGTGTAAGTTTCTGTAATTACAGTGTACCTATAAAGAACTTACGGGG
>JAZGTJ010004241.1:0-31717 GCA_036877575.1 Botia almorhae | reverse complement strand
TTATAAGTACAGAACAAGTCATTTTCGAAGCAGGTTTTGAATGGTCTTCATAGACTGGGAAGGGAATTTCGAGTCCTGAATGTTTTGGTATGTTTTCATATTGAATTCTATATCTCAAAAGGTAAACGCAAATTCCTGATGTTCTCTTTAAAGTTATAGAAGCAGCTTTTCACCTGTACTGCTACAGGAGAAAAACCCAGATTGATGCTATTGATCCACTGGAGCCGTTCTGATCTGCATTTCCCATGTGTGCAGGTCTCGATCTCTGGACCTGGCAGGCTGTCAGGTGGACAGCGGGCAAAAGCGGAAGGGTGGGAAAGTTTTTGGAAGTTTGGAAAGAGGCCTGGATAAAGTCATCACAATGCTCACGCCCAGCAAGAGGAGAGGACCACGGGACGGCCCGCGCAGAATTAAGGTTTCCATTAGCTTGCTTTATATTCACACTTAGTTTACATCAGCTTGCTTTATATTCACACTTAGTTTAAGTGTTGCTCAGTAGCGTTTGTGTGAATAGATCTGTGTGCAGAACATGCCCTTGTTTCTCTATATTCCAGTGATGTAGTAAGCTGTACATGATTTTAATCTCACATCAATTTTTCGATGCCAATCTATTATTTTTAATTTGTTGGTCATTCAGCTCACTGAATCATTATAACATCATTTGTGAAATAATATAGTTCAGCACAGACAATAACTTAAACATGTACATTATTATGACAGTGGATCATTATTTTACATCGTTATAGTATAATAGAGGCATACAGTACAGGATGAAGCAATAAACATTAAATCATGTGTAACTATACATGTTGGCATGAGACTAGTGTGATGGAATCACTTACTGACCAGTTCAAACTTCAGTGTCTCGGCCATGTAATGTCAGTAAACCTAAACAGAGGTTATTCTGCCTAGCAAAGTAGTCCCACCTCTAAAAGATAAACAAATGTAAAGACAATTTTGTGGCTCAAATATTATATAGATATTTACTGAATAATTCATATGCTTACGAAAATGTCTGAGGGAATTGTTTTAGTTGTAATCAGTGTTACCTCAAAGGCTGTTGGTGTAGTTGAGTTTAACAGTGGTTCCCCTCACAAACACACCATATGAGGATCAAACAAACTGCTTAGTATTTGCTTCATGTCCTCACTCTGACACTTTATGTATTTTTTAGATTTATTGATGGCTGTCACTCTTTATAAGCTCTTTCTCTGTAACTACATGAGTTTATAACTGAATGATGTTTTTCAGGCTCAGTACAATGTGACACTCACCAGTCAGACTAATGCTGATCAAGTTCTGAACCAGATTCTCAGCATCTTACCAGAGAAGAACGTGGACTTCATTCAGAAAGGGTGCGTTACATTACCTTATGTTTGGCATGTGATACAGCGATTAAACAACCTTGAAACAAAACAAACTTCACACAAAAGATATTACAATTACAGTAATTGGTTATATCAAAACCACAAATATTTAATATGAAGTGTGATTATCATACAGTTATTATAATTTATACATACATTTATCTTGTATATACAAATATATATATATATATATATATATATATATATATATATATAGCTAAAGCCACCTCCAGCACACCTGCCTGGAAGTTTCTAGTAATCCTTAAGACCTTGATTAGCTGGACCAGATGTGTTTAATTAGGGTTGACACTAAACACTGTGGGACAGGAGGACTTTGACACCCCTGCTTTAAAAAAGTGGAGCCGATCGTGATCACATTGCATATTGTATATTTCTTTGTGGGCCCCAACCTCTCGTCCCCACCTATCACACATCAACACATTCTTTTAATTTATCTCCAACCTGCAGAAAAAAACATTATAAATGTGACTCTGAACAACCGCATGTTATTTATGAATTATCTCAACATCTGATCCTCCTGGCAGCTACACTCTGAAGTGCCACACACAGTCGGACTTTGGGAAGGTGACCATGCAGTTTGAGCTTGAGGTCTGCATGCTGCAGAAACCAGAGGTTGTTGGTATCCGTCGGCAACGGCTCAAAGGCGACGCCTGGGTGTACAAACACCTGGTAGAGGACATTCTGTCCACCTCAAGTATCTGATGTCACAGGGGTTGAGTGACATCACATTACACACTAAGTTACTGGGTTGACAAGCTCTGAAGTCTTTTCCAGTTGATCTACTTTTAACCTTGTAGTATTAATTTTCATGTTCTGCCGTTAATTGAAATGCAATATTTTGGGGTCATTTTAAACTTAAATCAGAAATTGCAATTGTGACTTTCTTTTTACTTAAGCATGAATGTTTCACTTTTGTTTTTTCTGTTGATGTCGTCTTTTAGTGCGTCATGTTTTATTTGTTTTATTTTAACTCTTAATCTGTTACCCTGTTTAAAGTGTCATTTTTGTTTGCATCTCTGTAATATTATTGCTGCTTTTAACTGTAGAAAATAAATATTTTTAAAAACAATACTGTCTTGTAATAATTCAAATTAAAGGTCCACCTCTAGTTTTAATCTAAATGTATAATGACAAATGTGGTTGATGTGAGATTTCAAGCAGTAGCTACATCTTAAGTTATAATAAACAATTTTTATTCGTATTCATTATACATGAACTTATTCGTGATGTCATATTAATCAAGAGCATCATAGAGCTTCAAAAAAGCTAAAAGATGGTAAAAATTGTGAAAATGTTACTGACAAAAAACGTTGTAGACAGAAAACATGTAGAGTCTCTGAAATATACACTTTCCCTTTTACCATATATATTAAAATTCATGTATGGTTAACCCCTCCCATTTTATGGTATGTGTAGGTCTGCGAAATCAATGTCACATGCTGGTAAGATCATGTATTATCTTGCTTTAACTGTTCTATTAGGATTGAAGTGGTGGTTCAACCTGTGTGTCAGTCCTACTGTGCATATCAGCATAACAATAGCCATTAGTGTGACATTTATGAGTGCTTACATAGTTACCATCAGATGAAATATGTGTGCTGGTTGGATGTTAATGGGGGGTAAGGTGGTAATACGGCTGTGAACTTACCCCCCCACTAATAATGGCTCCTGCTGTGCATTTAAGAGAGGGGGGGCAAGGGCCAGCTGCAGGAACAGACGCTAGCTGTCATCTCTCTTGTATCTCCTTAAACCATCTCCACTTTTTCCTCCACGTGCCCTTTTTCTCTTTTTGTTGTACTGACTTTTGCTTCCCCCAATGATCTTCCTCATTATGTGCATTCATGGTAATCCATGTTTAACTTAAAAAGCATCTTGATTTGTTTTTCATATGTTGGATTTTTGTTCATTTAACTTAACACTTGTGATCAGCTGTCCCTGTTACACTAAAAACCTAATAAAAACAAGCACAGGGTGGTTTGTAGGTCTTATCTGGTTTGGTTGGTCTCTTATTTGTGCTTCCACAGGTGTTTTGATGGTCTTGCCACTGTTTATTTGTTTAAATTTACACCTTTCTATGCTGTTTTGTAGTTTAAACGGAACAGGCTTATCAAGATTCTTTAAAAAGCTAATTCACACTGATTCGATGAATGGCAACAAACGGTGACATTCTATTAAAATTTCAGTTTTAATGTTGGTGTTTGTTGGCATTTGTCGGATCAGTGTGAATTAGCCTTGAGCATCAACAATTTAGATCAGTGCATTTACACTGAAGAGCTTAATTCACATCACCCCAGCACTGAACTCACTTAAGCACCAATGAGGAGCTAGATTTAATGAGCTGAACATGTGTTTTCTTCTACCTCCACTGGTATTTGTGTGTCTGTTTGGATCAAAGGCGGCAGTGATTTTTCTCCATTACAAAACAAAAAGATATATAAGCTGTGTGGGCTTTGATGGCTCAATCCCTAATTACCACCAGTTTTAACAAATGTTTCTGCTTTCCATTGATGCTGTTTGCAGACAGAGTCTGTTTATTAGGGGACTTCATACTCCTGAGATGCGAGTTTCCATCATACACACAAACACACATACCCAGAGCTCTAATAGATGTGTACAGTAGATGGCGGAATGTGATGTCTCCAATGGGGAAAATTACTCGCTGTGTTGTTTTGTTAACGGATGAGTGGTTCCAGTGGTTGAAGAACAAATGAAGAGTTTCATTTATGTGCCGAAATGTCTTTTCAGCCTGAGGAAACTATTGGCAAATGTGCCAGCAGAGGAGTACATGTAAACTCAACAACATCTGTTAGTCCAGTTTCAGATAAAAGATACAGATGTAATTTGTCAGGCAACTTTATTTCCTAGTTTGTCAAAAGGAAATCAAACCTAATTTTGGTAACCACCACAACAAAGTAAAAGAGCACAATGAAAATGCACCTGTCCACGAGGGTGATTGTCGAGTGGGAAATTACAGGATTTTTCTCTAAAGACACTGTAACACTTGTCTACAAGTTTGAGTGTTAAGCAACCAAAAACATTGAAACATGGACTAACATAAGTGCATAAACAGAAAATTAAATAAGAAAAAAACATCTTAAAATTTGATGTTCATGAAACTTTAAAGAGTTGTAATGAGCTTTTCTCCTTATACTTATCAATGTATATAAACTTACACTTATCAAGGTATATAAATGTATGTGAGACGTGCTTTAAAGTGTGTGTGTGTGTGTGTCAATGTATCATAAAGATTTAATACATTGAAACTGCTCATTATCACGTAGACTGGACTTAGTCAAGCAGAGAATTAAAATCTCTAATTGTGCTGTCATCCTTTCTTCAGTCTCTCTCTTTCTTTCTCTCCTTGCATCTGACCCCCTCCAACTCTCCTTCTCTCCCTCTCTTCTTTGTTCGCTTTTACTCTCCTCTGTATCTGATCACTGTCTGTCCCTCTAAACTCCCACACTGTCTTATGAGGGGTGTCACAGATGCCCTGTGCAAGATAAGACATTAAATAGCAAAAAGGTGAAAAATAAAACTTACTTAGCAGTTCCAGAAATGTGTATGACAGAAAACAAATTAAGCAAAGTTGTGTATGAACATGAAATGAAGTGATCCGAAATGATTTTTTTTTTCTTTTACAGAAAGCAGCAGCTTTGTTTAGTATTTTGTTTCATGACTTTTGGGTGATTCAGGGTGGGCAGATAGTGACAGTATTTCAGGTTTATCTTGGAGTGTGTAAATTTTGCCATAGCACTTTAGACGCCAATAATCTCGTCCCCAGTAATTGTGCATGTTTTCAAAAATAGGTTTATTCATTCACCATTCACCCTTATTTTTTTTAAATGAGGGGGTTCTTGCCATTTGGGTATGTTGCTTCTGCTTTATGTATCTTCAATCATCCTCTTCAGTCTGTTTTTCATTTATCTCATCTTTCTTGCCCTATCTATACAGTATCTCTACAGTTCTTTATTAAATGACCATCTAACTTTCCCTATTTTCAGTATCTCAGCTATTTTCTCTCTTTCATTATCAGTTTGGTTTGATTCCTAATCGTCACCTTTCTCTCTTCATCTGGTGCTCTTGTATGTTATCCATGTTTTATTCTCAGTGTAACTCGGTGTATGTGTTTAGTGTGTTCTCAGTTCAGATAATTGTAAAAGACTCTTACATTATTAATTTTTGTGTTTGAACATGAATGTGTGAAATCGCTACAGATGTGTGAAAACTGTCTTTAAATCCCCTCCAGTTCTTTATATTTCAGTTTATATTCTCTCAGGTTCCCATTTCCTTGTGTTTTCTCTCTCCCTCTCTCTCTCTCTCTCTCTCTCTCTCTCACGCACACACACGATTCTCTCCTTGTCAGTAATATTACAGCTTAAACTGACAAGGTTAAAGTCCTAAGACCTCTTTCAGGGCTGTGTAAGTGTGTGTGTGTGCCTTTGAGCTAATACACACAATACTAACACTAATACACACACACCCACACTGAATTCACTTGTAAGCAGGAAACAAACACACCAAAACACAACAAAAGCCCAGAGGAAATTGAGAAGCATCAAGGAAAAATCCCCTATTCTCTGCTGTACAAAATGCTCCCAGTGGCTATTTCAGGGGGTGTCCGATCTTTATGTGTGGGTTTGCTTAGCTGTACTTTGGGGGCAATTGCCTGCAGAAGTTAGATAAATCTGACAAAACCTCCTATTGTCCTAAACCTCCGATGTCTGAGGACATTCTGAAATGACTCATAAATATTTAAAAATATAAAGCGTTTTTAATTATAAAAATGCTAAAGCATTTTTTAGGGGTAGCGTTATGACTAGTCTGTAGGCTCGCATGGAATCTGCATACACAAAACCTGCCAATCACCTTTCATTTGTGTGCATTTATTTATTAAATATGTTTGGCTTGTTTATTATGCTTTCAGCTACCAATGGTCAAATACTCTTAGTTATGTTTAACACATAATTGCCATGTTTAATTGCATTTATTCTGCAGAGTTCTGCAGATTTTCCTTTAAACCAGCAAAGAATCAGAGAAATAGATGAACCCTAATCTGTAGCCATTGTATTAGCTTCTTTTAAAACATGCTATGCACTCATTTAGGTAAATGTGTGTGTGTGCACTTCTGATTAACTGTGATAAACTGTGCCATAGATAGAACTAATAAAAGAAACAAAAACTAAAGAAAACAATACACACTGTTTAATTGGTATTTTAAACCATATTTCCCACAAACAAACATGCTAGTGCTGTTATTGTTATTAAGATAACAATAGCTGCAGTAACTATAATATTTTGGCAGAAATTGTACTTACCTTGCTAAGCTGTTGTATGGAATATGTATTTTGTCTGTGTATGTGTGTTTAAATGAATTCAAAACATGTGAGCAGTCTGTGAAATATTCTACAGTAACCTTGCCTATAAAGTAAATACAGTAAAAGCCAACGCAGGTCCTTGCACACTCGTGTTTTGGATTCCTTTGCTCTCCCTGTCAGTCCCTCTAACTCTCTCGCCCATTCTCCCCTGACTCTCTCTATTTCTCTCTCTGTCTCTAATTGGGTCTAAGATGAGTTTCTTTCGACAGGTCCATTCATCATGGACGAGACCAGAAGGACAAACCCTCAGGGAAAGACTCAGGGAGAGAGAGAGAGAGAGCAAGGAGGGGGGTCAGACAGCTGGAAGAGAGGGTCTTTTGCCTGTCAGCTTACTTCTGTACTCTTTTTTCCTCATGAGTGTCAGACATTACAGGCTGAGGAAAAGATGAGGAAATTGTACAACTCACTGGAGCATTAGTGAGGCGATTAGATCAACATTTGTTTAAACTTTCTTGAACACCAGAAAATCATTACATACACAAAACTTTTACACTGATATGCATCTTTTACAAAGAATGAGAAGTTTGTGTATAAACAGTTTTTTGGTAACACTGTACATTAAGGTTCTCTTTACACTTTACATTACATTAATGCATTTGGCTTTTATTCAAAGCGACTTCAGGGTATAGAGTACAATTTATCACTACATGAGTTCTCTGGGAATCGAACCCAATACCTGTATGTTGCTAAGGCAATGCTCTTCCCATTGAGCTACAGGAACAGAAGGTGTTCATTAATAAGTAATAACTCACATTCATTATAAATCATTGATAAATCATTGATAGGGAGTTATAAGTGCATAAATGAAAAGGGTGATTCTAATGAAATACCTGCCAAATAGTGAGCCATTTTTAACTCACGTTATAAATGCATAATAAATGTTTTATTCATAATTATTTGATTCAAAATCATGATCATCATGATGTTGCTAAATAGACTTTTACAGTGAGGCGGAGGCGTGTTGTATTGGTTTCACACCAGCATGTTGCTGACCAGGTGCTACTCTGAATGTCTTATGGTTCTGTTTAAGAAGCCTTTATGTCATGATACTTATCCACAACAATTCATTTCAAATCATAAAATTATGAATCAAGATGAATGTCAAACAGTATGTCCTCCAAAACACAAAATGCAAAAAGGGTGAATAACTTATCTACTCATGATAGTTTATTAATCAATCAATTGGTTACAGTAGTGGTTATACTGGTAGATCAGAATGGGCACACGTTAACCTTTTTTAAGTTAATATTTATAGATTTCTAGGCCTTTAAAGGAAATACTAGTGAACAACAGGGAGGAGAGAAAAATAAAATTTTTAATTTGCAAATTGTTATTTTGTAATTTGAACAATTTGTAAGTTCACTTATCCTGTGTTTCAAAACAAATGCAAAGACTTAAATATATGCAAACTTAGTCAAACTTCTTTAATAATAAAAGATTTAAGAGAGTGCCTCTGTAAGCTAATTACTATAAAGAGTTCTCTCTCCTGAAAACATCTGTTCACCTTTTACCCCTCACACACACCCACACGCATGAACCAATCACGATGCATAGCAGTGCTGCAATGCAAATATAAAAAAAGAGGCTAAAAACTTCTAATCAAGTGCCACCAGTTCTTCAGACACACGCGTGTGCTTTTGTGTATATTTGCTTCTGTACGAGTGGATAAGAACAAGCGCATCTCCTTTTTCAACTACACACCAGCTAGTCTGTCTTAATAAGACTCTTGCAATTACCTCAGCACTTCCATACAGCACCCTCGATTTCCACTCGCACACACGCAAATGTAGCTGCTCTCTGAGTGACGTTAATTTGCATGGCTTCTTGGCCCGCTAATGGCTCTCTCTCTCTCTTCTCTCGCAAGGCAAGAGCAAATAAAATAGACAGGAAAAATAAAAATGTCATGATTATTTATTTAATCAGGCTTAAAGGAGACAGTGTAATAAAGGGAGAAAACTGAAGGTTCTTCATATTGGTGTCTGCTCTCAATTACAGCTCCATGTGTCCGATAAAGGCCCCTGTGCTGTGTATGTAATTAATAAATATGGACATAACTTTTATATGGGTTTTCCTTCGTATTTACTTAAGTGTGTTAAACACTTTAATGCACCTGTCGCTTGAGTAACTACGATATTAATTATTAACATCATAAGGTAACTGCTTTACTCACTTTGTGTGTGTCCTGTTTCTCTGATGTTTTTTTTCATGTGTAGCTTCTCTCAGAAAAGACATTTTGTCACACATTATGAGATTTATCAAGATAACAACAACCTTCTATGATAAATGATTTCTCAAAAAAAAGACAAATTAACTGAACTATGTTATCCACATTCACACTATACTATGTTAATTCTCTCATTTGGGTATTTTAAACTCTCCAAAAGTTTAAGAAGCCCTTGAGAGAAGAGTGAAACATTTCATACCTTTGTACTTGAACATTAATTACAACTCTTGTGAGTCTTATAAGCAATAAACGAGTTCCCTCTAAAGATTTGTTATGATGGCCAGGCTGGTTTTTGCAGGTTTGTGATGATTTGGTTCTGTCTGTATGGTGGATAAACACAGCCATTCTCCACCAAAACTTTCATTGACTAGCATATTTTATGGTTAAGCTAGTTGAAAGAGGAAGCTAGCTAAGCCCAATTAAGTTAAGCCCCATGGAGGCACCAGCACCCAAAATACAACATCTGCTGGTGACCACACAATATCTTCTCAACAGGTTTCTTCAGCTAGTGGTTGTACACAGCTTTGGTATTTATGCCCATTATATTTTACACTTTCCCTGAGTGAGTATCTGTAAGAACGTCAGTAAAGGTTTGCTGGCCTTTGGTTAGCAGACACAATTTGAACCCCACAGTGGGCAGTTGTACAATGGAGAGTCATGCATGAGGTTTTGTGGGTCACGACTGGACATTTAGATGGCTCTCTAAGAGAGACTGATCCACTGAATCAGAGTGTGAAAGCCCAAACACAGACACCTGAGGAACTCTTTCATTTTAAAGTGCTTATTCATCATCATGCTATCTGGCTGAGGCCCTCTGAAGCTCTAGAGCAATCACAGTTCACCACTGTGCTTCTAATCTGGGCATGTAACCAAACACAGAAATATCACAAGGGCCAACCTGGCACACTAGGTATCTGGGCAGTGACCCAAAACTGTGTTACTGGATGTGTGTGTGTGACGTGGTAAACTGGCACATGACCAAATCCCAGCTGGTGTGGAGCGCGTATCCAGCTGTGCTGAAGATGTTTCTAATGTGCATGTGGTGTGTTGTGGGAGTATTGCTGCTTGTGGTCCATTATCACCCCTGTTAAGATCCTGTGGAGTAGGCCAACAGCCAAAAGAGCAGGTCTGGTAAGCACCATTCTCACAATCTGGGGAGGTTGTGTTGGATCGTGCAGTTCTGTAGAGGTAGGTTGATGACTTCCATCTCTTCTTGTTTAGAAACACTGCAGTTGTTCTTATGTTTTTCTTTAAGTTTAGATAGCATGTATTATGCTTGTACACAGATGTACTTGTAGAGGCATATCTTTTATGTAAATTTTTGCCTCCCCATGTCAAGCACATTTCTGATTAAGATGGTTCATTTCCGCACACGTGTTCCTGAATTGTTTGGGTCAACTTGATCGAATCTTTAACATGTCTCAAATGCGTTACACATCTTATTTTAAGGCAAGCCTCTTTAAAAAAGACTAAAACAACCTGTGAACTTAAAAAATTACTTTTATTTTGATGAACCAATAAAATTATGGCCAGTATTTACAAATAATTACTTCTTAGTTTCACATTACAACATATGTAAATTAATAATTCACAAACAACATTCACTCATATGCACATACACAGTAGCCTATGACCCTGTATCAGGGGTTAGGATGAATGTCAGACAATTAAACATTTCGCTCAAAAGAACCCTGAACAACAGTAAAACAAACAAACAAAAATAGTAATAATAATATAAACGATATAATTCCATTAGAAAATCAATATCAAAGCACATTTATTTCCAGTTTTGTGGACAGATTTTATTCAAACAAACTCAAGTAACATGATATCTTTGGCAAATTTTGTTCAGCAGTAAATACATTCAAATTTTAAGACAACACACGACACAGAGAAAACACCAAGATTTTTTGTTACTACTAGAAAATTCAATAAAAAACACACATTTCTTACAGAAGCAGTTCATTTGTTTACTCGTTGCGAATAACGATTTCCTATATCTTTCTGTCATGTCAACAATGTTAATTATTTCGTAATTTAAATGTTCGTTTTTCTTTTTGTTTTAAACAGGGCATCTCTTACTTTGGTGGATGCTACAGATATGATATTGGTCTAATTTTTTGTCTTTTTTTTATTGAACTGATTGCTTTATTATTAAATTCACCAAAACGTTTCAAACTTTCTCAAAATCTCCAATCCTCAAAAACGTAGTATAAAATACTTACGAACCCCTCGGGAAAGAAACTATTAGCAAGTAATTACAGAAGGAGCTTCTGACACTGTACACAGAAGGCCACAATAGGGTGATAACCAAGTCCTCAGTCATTTCACATCTGCTGCTGGGTCAGGTTTTTTTTTATTTTAGCAAATCAATACATCATAGTGGATTCCTATGTTAAGATTATGAACCAAATTTTGCATTCTCATTTTAAAGCCCTCTTTAAATGTTATTTAACTAACATCTACTTTTTTAAATTGGAACTGAGAAAACTATTCAAATTTAAAATCTATGTTTTTAGGTTAAATTGTGTTAAGGTGTTTATTAAAAATCCAAGCGTTTAGTTTGCCACATGTTGAAAATGAGAGTAAATTAGATCAAAAGAATGCTTTAAATGTGCACCAATCATCTAAAAACGTACGTTTAGACTCAGGTTACATTTTTGACAACTTAAAATGCATGTGATTATTAATAAAATTCACAAAAGGAAGCATATATTTGCAACAGAAAGCTAAATAAAATTACAAATTAAAATTATTATATAAAATTAGACTTTCAAAAAGGTTTTTATAAGTTACAAACTTTTATCTTCTTTCCGCTAGAGTGGATGAAAATATTTTTAATTACAAAACTATAATCTTCCAAAAGAACATGAAATATTTCTAGAATGGAAAAGGCAAGGTGATCAACTGAATTCCTAATCCTGCTGGCATTGGAAAAAGGGGTTGGGATAATCTGATTAAAGGTGTACGAGCGAGACAATGAGAGCAAGGAGTGGGGGGTGGAAATAATAAATTGAAAAAAGATGAGAAAAGAGAGAGGGTTCGATTTTGATGGCACAGCAGGTTTTGATCGTGCCGATGGGGAGGTGTGACATATTCACGACCTGACAAAGGACAAAAGGACTGTGTGTGTGTACTTTAAACCAACAGGAATTTTCTATCTGGACAAACATGGCCTGATTCAGCTGTGAAGAGAGTAATGAGGTGAGAATGTATAACTGCTGTATTGAAGTATCAAAACTAATAACCACTCTAAAGGCTTAAAAAGATGGAATTAATGTTGCCATAAAAGAGTTTATTGCGTCGTTTAATTACAATGTAAAAATAGTTTGGTTCTCAGATAATGTATTTCTGCAAATTAATTTGTGATTTTATGACTAAGTGTTTTATAACTTATATGTTTATAACTAATATAACTTGATGTGTGGACTAACTAATATAATATTGTGTTTCACAGAACTTTATCATTTACATAACATATAATTAACTTATGTGCATGTTAAATAACAGATAGATTTGATTATATATGTGTATATTTTGCCCTCTCCATTCTTTATTTGCTGGGTTTTAGTCATTTATTTTAGACAACTGCAATAATATGCTACTTTATCATGATCTTTAGCATATACATAAAAAATTATTAAAAAATCATGTCTGTGATCATATGATCAGTGGCATCAGTTTGTTGATTGGTCGGTTAAGTTCTGATCTCATTATATCATGCAGACGGTTTTGTAATTTAGTGACGCGCTGGTCATTCTGAATGACTCGGTAGAAAAATAAAGGCACTGTCCTTGACTTCAGCTGGTGTACTTCAGGTTCATAATGCCTCTGACTAAAAGTTTAAAAGGTCAAAGTTCACCAGTAGTCATTAGTGGCGAACGGCATCAAGGGTTTCTTTAGAGTTGCATAACATGCAACTTGTGTCTACAAACATATGTAATCCTATTACTACATTACAGCCCAGAGCAACAACATAAAAACATAAAAAAAACGATCAACTTATATTTTTTCATAGGCATGTACATTTGTTTCCTATTTCACATCATGTTTGGAGCTTGTGTCTCACTACTGAAACGACAGTGTTTTCCTTTTTCAGGAAGCTACTTAGCAAAGCACAGTGTATTGAAAACAAACAGGAAAATCAATAACTGGGAATACTCGTCACAGACAATAGCTAAATATAGCACACTTTTTGTCTTTTCTCGTTCACTGGAATCTAAATTTAGATTCTCTTATCATTGTAAGTAATGTGCACAGGAATTTTCAGACAGACAGATAGGAAGGCTGTACAGCATGAAGTTGCTACATAAAGGGTTTGGTAAGGCCTCCACCTTGGTCTCATGCATTGTCTTGGCGCAGTATGGATGAAGGGAATACTCAAAAACAAATGAACCGCACGGAAAGTGGCAACATGAAGCATATTCCATTTTAGGTGGGTCGCTTTGTGCTTTTAGGAGTGTCTATTTGCAATGGTAAAAGGTATCTTGGGAGGCTTGGTTGGTGATTAGGGACAGATGGTATGATGTCATTTCCTGTTAGCGTACATTTTTTTTCCTCTTCTACACGAAATGGAAGAACTTTACAAAAGTTTGTCGGTGATTCAACACTTGTGATTTGCAAGCTCATAAATTCGATAGGAGCGAAACATCAGGGGTTTAAAAACATAACCTGCTACGTCTTTCACAGCAACATCTTTAGCTAGCATTGTAGCATTTGTTGGCAGTAAACTTTTACACACATTTATATATATTACTCTCCATCATAAATAGCTATAAATCTTACTAATGTACAGTTGAATAAGGTTATTCTGTACATACGTAAATAGTATTTATCTACAGGAGCAAGGAGAGTTTTTAAAATGTTGATGCTCTTATTCATAATAATGCTTCAACATTTAAATCCTGCTGCTGTTTTTCCAGCATGTCACGTTACGACTGAATCACAAAACCTCAATTTCTTTTTGCCAAGGTGAATGAGAATTCAAATCGCAGCTAATGCTAAATTTCCTCCTTTGTCAGTTCAGAGAGAACCAAAATAAAGCAAATAAATTCTGTTATGATTCAATGGTGACTAGGGAAAACATTGAGTTATATATAGGTTAATGTAGACCTTATAAGGGCACTGTTATACATTACAGCACGTTTTTGTAATGTCTCCCCTTACTGTAATCTCACTACCGTAATTATACTAGACTTTCAAGTCCCATGATCAATGGTAAACACAACTGGCTGTGTCTCTCACGCTATTTACTTTAAATGTAAATAATGCTAATATTCCTACCTGAGTTATCTGTCCAACATTTTGAATCTCTGTTGACCTGCTATTTAAAGAATAATAAATGTTTCTTTCCAGAATTCACTGCTGCAGTAGGTTTAACCAGTAAAACAGAAAGGGTCATGGATTATGACGCCACATTCGCAACATGTTGATGAAATAAAATAAGAACATATTCAACTCAAATCATGTGGATCATCTCAAGCTGCCACTAGTAGATTGTCTGGTACCGACTCTTAACATCTGATCATCTCTATGAGAACAGAATGCATAGAGATGCAAGGACGATAGAACACGAAAGGCTTTAATGGCAGACGACAAATCAAACCAATAACAGATTCAGTGTGAGCTGAGACCACAGGAAATGCAGGTGAACTAAAATCAAGGTGTGTGAGTGGGGGGGGGGGTTCAGGTGTAACTTTGAAATTAGACACAACTAAGCTGAAGCTGCTGATTTGAACACTGATTGTAATCGGCAGGAAAACATTGTCACCTCCTTGTTCTTCGTTCTCTTCCTTTCTTCTTTCTGCTTCTCATTTCATTATCTTCCATGTGTGGGTGCTGTACATACAGTCTTGTGTCTCTCTTTTATTTCTCCCATTTGTTCATAGATTTCTCCTCTGTTCTGCCTGGCTGGTCAGTGGCGGTCGTAAGCAGTGGCAGTCGCTGTTCCTGCACCTCGTGTAGCTGTACTGTAATAGTATGGAGATCCTTAAAGAGATATGAAGGAAAAACTTAGACGCATAATAATACTTGTAAAGAATGTAATTTTAGCACAGCTGGCATCACCAAATGTAATTAAAGCCAAAAAATTACTGTTTTCGAATAAGTCTCCCAAACACTCATCTACTATTGGCTGACGAACAGATAGCCCCGCCTACACTCATTTCATTGGCTTAGCCAGTGTTGTTGTGTCAGATTGGTTGGTACACTTTGTGGAAGAAATTTAGCAATCTAAAACCATATTTAGTAATCTTACCTGTGCTTTAGTTGTGTGCAAGTTAACCGTGTTATATATCTATCACCCTATGTTTAATTTTAAGATATTTAGTAGTGTACGCATCACCTGGTTTTTACTTTTTAAGATCTTCTGAATTATAGAATGAGCTACATGGGCTTTGACCTTCTGATTTACAACGCCATTGGGGGAGAGCAGGGCTCTTACGCAAATAGTTATGTTATCCTGTATCACCTGTTTGACTCGCCATAACTCGCCATTATTGTGTGAATCACGACAGGAGGTAGAGGGTGATTAGATTAGGCAACCTTGGAGAAGGGGGATAAAGGACCGAGAGCTGCTGCCTTATTTTGTCACACTTATCAGCAACGTATGTTCTGTATGACTGTCTGACCATTTGTGCACAAATTAAAGCTTTAAAGACAAAAGAATCGGAGTTTGTCTCTTACTTGGTGAGAAACATTATTTTTGCCACAACAACTTAAAAAACAAAGCAATGTTGTTTACACTTTTAAGGGGACTCAACCAACAAATAGTTATTTATACATGCATATTAAACTACAGCAGGATAGGAAAAAGTATTTCAACATTAAAAAAAACTAAATTTACACTCATCACATAGAATATCTCTAAGCAAATGAAAAATGAAATGAAAATGAATATAATACTAAATATCATGCAATGCATTCAATAAGCGAAGAACAGACATATGTAAAGGAAGACGGATTATTAGACCAATTTACTTTTGATTGATCAGTCCCCCACAATCATGTTTTTCTTCCTCTTTTTAGAAATGACACCACCATTATAAGCTCGGTTTCTGGTTTATAAGACACAGATCCATCCTGATCAGTCTGTCTTGGTATTAAGTGCTGATGGACAATTTAAAGGGCAGTTTCAGCAGGAATTATTGATTGTTATTACACAGAGACAGGAAGCATGGAGAAAAACAGAGGGGGGGTAAAAAAGGTACAGTCACACTGCCTAGTCTTAGTTAAGAGTAAAGAGTTTTAAATTGTAAGAAATGTTGTGAATGTGTGTGTTTGTCTTCATGGACAAAAAAGATTATATTATGTGTGATTAAGGTGCTTTCATGTCACTGCCAAACTAGGTTTATTATAGGTATAGTATGATATCATAGATAGTAATGTTTGCCTTGGTTGTTAAAAATATAGGTTCTTGAATGGCTCATTGTCAAAACCTAGAACATCCACAGAATCTTCTCATTTCACAAAAGGTTTTTTGTAGTATAGTGTTGTTAATCTATTACAAATTAAAAAATAAGTCTTTTAAGACCTTTGGAAAATGGTTCTTCTATGAAAAATGGTTCCTCTATGACATTGCCTTTAAATGTTAGAGCACTTCACAAACACACACACATCTGTCAAATCAGGAGCTCTTTTTTGACACATCAAGCGAAACATCATAAAATCTCCAAGGAAAGCCTTTTCCATTGGGAGAGGTTAAGGTCAGTTCTGTGGTTTTCTTCTTTACTCATATAACAGAGTTTAAGCCAATGGCCTTTCACCTTGTTCTTGATTGACGTGTCAGTCTGGGGTTTTGATAATCTGATCAGGTTCTTCTAAACCATTCCATGCAATACATACAGTGTGAACACATAAGAAGTGCTAGTCTGACAACTTTTCAAATATCAAACCACCCATCACCAACATTCCACCCAACACTCAGCAGCTCCCCCTACAGCAGTGGATCTCAGCCTTTTTGACTTCAAGGCCTCCCTATTGTCCACAATGATATTTGAAGGCCCACGACTCACAATTTCTACCCAATAACATAGTCTGGAGCTTGACAAAAAAAGAAAGCTATATATTCATTATATATAAATAACTAAAATATCTTGATTTTTAGTTGTTTTAGCTTATTTTAATGCTTGTTTTGTCATTTTTTAAATCATGTTAAGTCATCTTGAGTCCTCCTTGGATGTTTTTTGAGCCCCCCTATAGGGCCCCAGTCCCCTGGTTGAGAAAAACTACCCTACAGTATGTTGTATGTTGTGTTTTGGTACCTGTGGGTTGTGGGGTTTGACCGGTGAACAGGCCTGATGAAGCTGCTCTCTCTGAACCCAGTAAAGAACCATACTCCTGCTGGAACACTAAGAAGAACCAAGCACACACACTTGTTTCTATGCCTTATGGGGACTTTACATAGACATAATGACTTTTATACTGTACGTACTGTATATTCTATCCCCTAACCCTAAACCCAACCCTCACTTGTCCCTACAATGTAGGTGTGTGTGACTTTTACCATGGGGACATGTGGTCCCCACAGTGGTAAAAAAAAACATGTACACACACACACACACACACACACACACACACACACACACACAAAAACAATGTAAATCCGTTGTGATGTCAAATACTTAAGCATGATATATCTAATCTAGATCTCAAATAAATCCCTGGTAAGCATTTAAGGTCTGGAACCTCATGAGGGTGGGTAAATATTTTTATATTTGCATGAAAAGTTAATACACAATATAAAGAGATTGTTATAGAACAACATACAACAACATGTAAATTCAGATATTTGTGTAATTTACCTAGTAGGCTGGGGTTTGCAAATCTCCAAGACTCATTATATGTTGAATACTGGGGATGGGAATAAGGACTACCAGAAAAATCTCCTCCTGAAATATTAGAGAAGACAATAGAAAAGTTAGATACGCACAGTAGTAAATTTTACATCCGGTACTGCGTGTAGCGTGCGGCCCTAAAGAGTCCAATCAGTTAGATGGAAGTGTCGATTTGTGACAGTTTTCTCCTCCATTGCCTCAGTGTAGTTTTCCCTTATCTTTCTCTTTCTATCTCTCCCTGTTTTCCCATCTTCTCATTCTCTCTTTCCCTGGGGAATCTTTCCTTTTTCTGGCTGTCACAAACTCAGAGGCCCCAGCTCTCACTTTCTCACCGTCGCCCTGTCGGTTCTGCCTGGCTGGTTTTGTGCCCCCCTCCCCTGTGTGTCAACCCCCCTGCTGAAAAAGTGAGAGCAACAGAACGAAAGAGAAGGAGAGGAGAAATGAGCGAGACGCTGTGGGATAAGGTGAAGGAAGAAGATCCAGGAGAGGAAGGAAAACAACCACTAATCAATTTTTCACAAGTGTGGCATCTAAATATATAAACCTGTCATATCTCAGAGCTGTAAATTAGGAACATTTCAGACACCCAGGCTTGGTGTTTTTTCAACTATTTTGGAGGTTAAAACAACCACTTTTGTTTTTATGATATTATACCAATATACTCAGAAAAACTGATTAAACTGTGCAACATTTTAGAAAATAAATCCTAAAAGAATTTAAATGTGTTTTCTGTAAGCCAATATACTGTGTTGGGTTAACTTAAGTTTGCAAGGCACCTAACCTTAGGTTCTCCATGTAACAAGTTAACTGCATATTGCTTTGGGTACAAGGTTACTGTCAATGATTAGTTGTAACAATGTCTAGACAAAAAATTGTTAGCTTTGAAAGAGGACATTATACATACATTAACTATAGCCCTAAAATCAACTTTAATTTAGTTTAAACAGCAAAATATCTATTGCTCTTATGGGGTAAAACAGCAAGCTAGTTGGTTTAGCTGGTTTAGCTGGTTAGACACGCTAATCTGTAACTATGTCGAGAATATAAGATTGTTTGTTGAGACAATTAAGGGAAAATCATGTCAGTAGACACAAGTCACTAATATATACATAATGAGAGAACACTGGAGAGTAACAGTAACCAGTTATACGTGAATATTTTCCAAGCATGAAAACTGAGTGTTTTATTTACTTTAATGTCATGTGCTAATGACATTAGTAAAAATATAAATTAAATTTATAATTTTAAAGTAGGAGATGAATAACACAGGTTTGAACTGCTTTTTGGAAGCTGTTCCTACCTTTAACCTGCAGTATGCTGTTAGATGGAATCGTTGGCATGGTTACCTCGCGTCCGTCATCCCTGCACTAGGCGACTACTGTGTGTCGGGTTATTTAGAGAGGATGCTTGTGAAAACAATGGGGGTTGACTTATAAATGGAGAGGGAAAAAATGGGGTGTCCCCAGTGAGAGAGATGGGTTACAAGGTCATAAGTCCTTGTCAGAAGTGGGGGAAACACAGGGTAGTCAGTTGGAGCAAAATATGAGACAAGGTTACGAATCTTGCTCTGAAGAGAGGGGCCCAACAAGACCCTATGAGTCACTGTGGCAACAGGGAGCACTTCGGTGGAGACACCAATCTGACAGACCGAAGACACGAAAGCAGACATGTTGTTGTTGTTGTTTTGGCTTGAGCTTGTTTTGCTGTGTTCAGGGAGTTGATACGAGGGTTGGTGAGCAGTCCTTCATCCCAGAGTGCTTGTTTTTTGTATTCCACTCTATTTGTTTTTATACACACAGAGAGAATGTTCTTGTACTTGGACTGAACCCAGCTAACAATTTGAGCTTGTAGAACCATTACCTAATGTTTTCATTAAGTAACAAAAGCGTTTAAAAGTTCTAGAAACATTCAAATGTCCAGGTTTACAACATATATACAGTGTTAATACAACAGTATTACGTTGTATTAACGTCATTGCTTTTTTATAAGAACATTATTCCAACATTTTTAAATTTACTGTAACATTTTCTGTAAAATTTTAAAAACGTTTTGATATATGATAACATTAAATAAATGTTCTACTAACGTTAGTACAATAACTTTGAAAGAACTTTAAGAGAATGTGAGCAAATGTTCTGAGAACATGTTAGTTGAAAAGTAAGCAGTAAGTTTTGTAAACTTCAATGAGGCACTAAGAGAACATAAATGAGTAGCTTAATTTGAATGTAGAATTAAATCCTTCTTTATGTTTTGTTTTGTCTTTATAGCTGTAAAGCCATATTTAGGAAGAGCATGGCTGATTTAGCTCACATGTACAGTATAGATACCTCAACTATGGCCTGTTTCTTGATTTTACATGACTTACTACAAAATGGGACTTACTACAAATCTAATGGGTAATTATATTGGTCAGGTTCAAACTACACATTTGTTTTGCACGCATGCCTCAAAACTGCTTAAATACAGTAAATGGAAGCAATAGTAATATCATAGTAATATCAAGTGTTCGATTATAAATTGCAAGACTCTAGTATATCAGTGTAGTACTTGTCAACAATGCCTTTATATTGTTCAAAAGTTAACTGTTAAAGTGACTGATTGCCTAATGACAGTATGAAAAGAAGTAATGCTTACCAGTTAAAAAATCTTTAATTAATCATGTCTAGATTAATAATGTTTCTAGTTAAAAACATGTAGTATCCTATATGTTTTAAAGTTGCAAAACATAACTTTTGCCTCTCTATCACCATCTCTTTTTTAAAACATAATTTTGCGGGTTACGTTTCGTATTTTTCTTTACGGTATCCTGACATTTACCGGAAAACTATCCCGACAGCTCAAATTATTATAACCATTGCAAATCAGAATAAGTTAAAGAGACAGTTTTGAACACTGATCTGTTATGTGCTTGCTTTGATCTTTGTTTATTTTTAACCAAAAAAAGTAACGGATTTCAGCTTTAAATATATAACTATATATAATATACAAATGTTACATAACTATATACAGCTTTAAAATAAAAAGTACAATGATAAAAACTTTAAATTTGAAATTTAAATGTAAAATTTAATGGGAGAGGTCAGTTTTTTATTTATATTTACATATGTATGTGTGTAGACATATATAGCTACATCAACGGTCAGTATTCAGTCTGAAGTGTGAATGTGAATAGGCTGGTTAGAGAATCCATGTGTATTTCTGTGCTCTGAAGTCGCCCGTGGATTAAGAAAATAGCTAAAAGAAAAGAGGCTGAGAGAGACTGCGGGAGAATGAATGAATTAGTCAAGGGTCAGTGGTGATTCTCATTAAAAACAAATTACTGATGTTGAGAAGGGACAGCTGTGTGACTGGGGTCTAATAGTCCAGCCACTAGCTGAAGACTCAAAGGCAGCCCACCAGCTCCTTGCTCTGCCAACCACCCAGCCACCCTCCCCACCCTCCTCCATCCCGTAACCCCCTGGGAGAGCTGTCAGGTTGGCAGATGGGGGGAGACAGGAAGTGGCAAAAGCAAGACCCCCTCCCACTGGGACCTCAACTGAAATAAAGCTGGGGGGGGGTTGGTTTTGAGAGAGTAGCTACAGCAGGAAGGCAGAGAAAGAGTCAGGGTGTCACATGTATGCGCATTAATCTTTTTGTTGCAAACTTCATCTCATAATTTTATCATTATGTTCTTTGTTCAGGAATATGGAAATGAATGTGAGTTTCTTTCACCTCATGTTTAGAACTAACATCACTCTAGTGCACTCCGTGCTATTTCACGGAACCAACAAAAGCTGAACTCAAGACACTATGGTGCGAAATTGGATAAAATATGGTTGCCACTGTTAGAGCAGAGCTCCACAGAGCTGTTGGGAGACCAAGGTTTGAATTCAACCTGGGTCGTGTCTTGCTCAAATTCCCTCTCCCCTATTTTCTCTCTTTTCATGTCTGCCCTTTACTGCTTGTAAAAAGTAATTTTAGGCATATATGAGAATTAATAACTGAATGACATGTACAGATACTGTAGATGAAGGCTTCAAATGAATGCAGGTGAGACTCACCATGTACCATCCCTGTGAGGGAGGGTGTGGAGTAACTTCCCTGCCCAGTCGGAGGAACGTGAGGGGGGTAACCAGGGAGCGTTGTGCTGGCCAGGTCACGGCCTGTAAAGATAAAAAAACATTTCCAGCATGATTAGCATCTAGCATGGTAAACTCCTCAGGGAGGAGATTATTGATCCGAGTTCTCAGTGACTCATTTTAGTCACCACAACCCCTTATGGAGCAATTTAATCTATAATTATACCGTTAAATTGTCTTTAACCCTTTTATTTTGTGCTGTAATAATCTTAATTGAGAAATGTGGGAGTTTCTAACTTCTGTATGTGCGATCTTTGGATATTTCAACATATGCAACAGACTGAAAAGAACAGATTAATCAGAAAATAAACTTCTGTCAAAGTTTTAACTTTAACTTTCTGGAATTCTGAGAGGGACTTGCATAAAGATAACAAAAACAAAATGTCCAGAAAAACTAAACATCAAAAATACCAAACAAAATTATACCTAACAAAAATAATAAATAATAATAAATAACACAACTAAATAAAATTGTAAATGGGCATAAATTGATGTCCTGATGCATTTTATTATGAATACTTACAATTTAATTCATATAGCAAAGTCAATGAAGCACTGACCTACGCTGTGTGTGTGTTTAATTGTCCTGATGGAGCAAAATATGAGTGTTACTATCCTTAATTAGCCTTTGCTCCAGTAAGAGTTTTTTTGGTATAATTCTGCACTGATATATGTACAGTACAGGGTCTGTACTGTGTTAGTGTACAGAGTACATGTGCTCTGTCTCCCTCCTGGTTCACAGGCCTCTCATTTATTTAGCTAAAGATAGGCGTACGTTCAGAGGAACAAATGTTTCTGTTAAAAAACAGTACCTTGATACAGTACCCACTCAAACTGTTGATCAGGTCAGTGAAATTGCAAGCATAGGCAACTGTGACAAAACTTCCTCACCCAGAGGAACCACCTGTTCTAACTAGACTCTTAGACAACCCAATGTCCCCTAATATAAATACACCACAATTTTAATGTTCATTAACGTTTTTAAACTGTTCCATCAACAACTTTAGGAATAACTTCATTGATATAATATCATATATAACGTTAAAAAGTTTAACTAACGTTAATGTTTTTGTTAGCTTTAAGAGAACTTTTACAGAATGTTAGCCAATCTTTTGAAAATGTTCTTTGTTAGCTGGGAAAATTCTCAAACAATTAACAATTATGCAAAACTTTGTTCATTCCTGTATTTTATCCGTGTGTCTGTGTTTGTGGCAGTCCAGATCAGAATGTTAATCTGTATAAAAGCAACCAGACCAAACAAAGATAATATAAGAGGTTGTTTCTTTCCATTGTAAAGCTATAGAAGATATTTTAAAGACATTTCTATTTGTTTTACATAACAGTCCAGGAACCTCCCTGCAATACATTCCCCTGGTTGAGGGTGGCCCTAAAGATTGTGTTTTGTGCTCATTAAAGAAAACAGATAAGAATGGATTAATCAAAATATTAATAAAAAACTAACTTAATGGTCATTTCGCTATGATCACTGGACAGTTTCAAAATGTAATTCCTCTTTATTTACTTTATCTCTTGTCCTCTCTCTCTCTCGTTCTCTGTTGTGTGGATGTATAACTGTATTAGGCTACATGACATGGCTGTCAGGGTGAATCATCTCTCGGCCTGCACATGGTGCTGATCTGTAGACTGCAGCCCATTTATCATAATAAACAACGTCACCTCAGTTCATCCATCCTTTTTATCACAGCCACCGATTAAAGCTCCGCAGGGCCCATGGGGGGGAGCTGAGGGGGCGGAGCTAATTTAGAAGCTGATTTCAAAATCCATCATTAAAAATGAATTCCTACATTTGAAATACTACATAAACTAAACATGACAGTTTTCCTTTAGCTTAGCTGATAGAGGATGGTGCTAGCAACTGCAAGCTTATGGGTTTGATTCCCAGGGAATGCACATACTGAAAAATTGTATATCTTAAATGCATCGTGTGTTGCATTATTGCATTGGATAAAAGCATCTGCCAAATGCTAACATGTAAACTTATATGTAAAAACCCACAGAACCAAAACACAAAGATCACCCACAAGGAGCTAAAGGAAAAGAAGCATCAGGAACAGAGCAAGTTAGCATGTACAGACACACACTGTTTCACTGTAATTCTCTCTCTCTCCTGCTGGGTTGCCATGTTGGAGAGTCATCTGTGACAGCAAGATATTAGTAAAGACTGGATACTAATCCACTCTGGGTCAGTGGACAGGGCAACACTGAGAAAGACAGAGAGGGACAGACAGAGAGACGGACTAGAGCAGACAAGGACTGGTCCTGTGAGAGTTGTTGTCAGTTGACTGAGGAAAGAAGGAGTTTAGACAGAAAAAGGTTTTCTTGCCTGTGGTACCCAAAAGAGATAAAATCACTGGCAAAATCGAAGCTTGGTGGGTATCAAACATATTCTGGTGCATTACACAGTGGTACTCATGTAGTCAATGCATGTGTCGAATCCGGCTCAAGACATGCCCCCCAATTTTTTTCTGTCTTCTTTGTTTATAAAAGTCTTGGTTGTTTGTTAAAAAACAGATATGTTTATGCAGGGGAGACATGAAACTTAATTGGGATTATTTGAATATCTCTTTTGTTAGTTGTTTCAGTCTCAATAAGTAAATGGCATGACATTTGCACAAAAACAATATGTATTAAACCATAGAGAATCAAGAATGTCGAAAATCATGTTTTTTTCCCTTATAGTTTCTGCATTAATCTCTGAATGTGAACAGAGGGCATAAAATGTTCCTTTGTGGTTTGCCAATAGGGGGCGACACTACGCAAACATGAGTAACCTATTCTTTTCACATGGGCAATTGTGAAACAAGCTCTGCATTTAATTTATTCTCACTTTCTCCCCCTGCACACACACGCACAGTGTAGATGTACAGGTTTCGCTCTACCTTGTCAGATGGTTCACAAATCCCAATCCCATGATTCCCTCGTTAGGGCTCCTGTCCAAGCAGCTCTTAATTAGCGCTCCCTTACTCCCCAATGCAGTGAGAGACTGAGGGAGAGGAGCCTAGACGTGTATATAGTAATTACAGTTCTCCATCCACTTCACACGTCCCTCAGGAAATAGAGTCTG
The DNA here is from genome assembly GCA_036877575.1 of Botia almorhae. Classification (NCBI taxonomy): domain Eukaryota; kingdom Metazoa; phylum Chordata; class Actinopteri; order Cypriniformes; family Botiidae; genus Botia; species Botia almorhae. Next base: position 6,693 of record JAZGTJ010004241.1, on the reverse strand, counting down.
AATCTGAATCACTGAGCACTGTTTAACAGGTCTGATAACACTCCCACCTCACCACGGAGCAACCTGCAGCAATCAGCTGCTTCTACTTTATTTTTAACACAGCTATAATCAGGGGTGCTGCTGGTTGTTTTGGGTCAGTCAGCTGTGGGTGCCTATATCACTGAACCCCAAAGGGATCTTTTTAGGGCCCCTAGAATCCCCCCACCCTCACAAAGAGCGAGGCACTTCATTGGTTAACATACAGTAGTTAACCAGAATCTTCAACATGGATGGACAGAATGATTAAAATATGATATTACAGTATGTCACTTTATAGTGTATATACACTATACATCACAATATTTTTAGCCATGTGTTTATTCCATATAAAAGATTTTAATCAGATTTTAATATAACAATATATTACTTAATAATATATCTGTTTTTGAACTACTTGTGGTCTGTTAATGTTTTTATGTACATTTGTGCTTGTGTATATATTTGTGCTTGATGGAAAACATCTACCTTTCGAATGTCAAATAGGCACCAAAATTTTGGGTTTAAATTAGTTGAAAACAAAATGGAACAATGCAGACATTTGAATGTTAAGTAACTGAATGCCACTAATATATAAAATATATGTAAATTATATATAATATGAAAATATGTCAATTAATATGTAGTTCATTTACCGGACACTAGCGGATATGATTGAGGTCCAGCAACAGTAGAACCCAGCTCTGCTCCCGTCTGATTGGCCAAGCTGTTTTTCATCTCCTCCAATCCGCCGGCCAGAGATGCCACGGCTGAGTAATCAGGCGTCTACGGAGAGAGATTTCATTAGATGGCTACAATGGAAAAAAATGTACACCATGGCATTATATTGTGTGTTTACCCACATCTTTGTGTTTGATTGTGTGTGCAAGTGTGTGTGTATAGCACTATTCTGTGCAGGTATTGGAAAAGTGTCTTTTATATTGTAAATAACATAAGTATGTGGTCAAAGTTAAATGAATAGTGGTGGAGTAGATCCAGGGTATGTGTGTGGATGACCTCAGACTGACCCGGTTTGTGTGCTTTCATGGCCAGTTACTTACAATGAAGCTCCCCCATACACACCCACAGTGATTCATCACCTTTGGTGGTAATGGGGTTTGTCACTCAGGTGTTGATGTGATTTGATGGCAGAATTTGGGAAGTGGATGTCACTTTTGTTTCAGTGCTGAATGAGGTTATTAATAACCCTGATTAGAAGTGGATTAAACCTCAACAAAATCCTGATGGTTACACCTGCCCTCCATTTACCTTATAGGTCATTAAAATCCACTTTTAACATTTTAACAGAATCAGAACCTAAACAAGAACTTTAGAATTCCTTAGGATTCTCATCCCTATCTAATACACAAGCAGGGTGTTTGTTTGTGTATGTGTGTAGGCAGTGACCTCTTAAACATCTCTGTGCTCATCACCACAACGAGGGCAGTAGACTGTGACCTTACCAATCATAGCTCATGCCTTCTCTCTCTCTCTCTCTCTCCATCACTGACTTCTTCTCATTGTCTATTTCTCTGTATTTCAGTCATTCAGTCTGAGACAGGCATTTCCTCTATATTAATGCGGCTTGCACCCACCCCCTCGTCATGTGTGTATGTAGAGGGGAGGGTAGCTGTAGTAATTGGGGATTATGAAGTTTGGCCCTGCCTCTGACAGCAGCCTAGTGAAGATGGATAATTCTCATTTTGCCTGTAAATGTTGTCAATTCCGAAGCCACGCAACTCATCAGTGCCCATGATGCCCACACACATTTCACATATATACACACATGGCACTAACACAACAGCTGGGGCACAGATTGGAGAAAGGCCAGACACTGAGAAGAGTTAGAGAGCACATGTACGCGAGAAAGAAAGAGAGATAGAGCTGGAATCATTTTGAGTGTAAAGGAATGGGGTTTGTACAAGAGTAGATCTTTGAATCAGATTTTGAGCTTTAGATTTTAAATTACTAACAAGCATGCACACATTATCCAAAACTTAGTGGAATACTATTTCCTTTTTCTATTTCTGGAGCTCTCTCTCACGGGGTCACAATTTTCTCAGGGGCCATTTTTGACACAGACCCTCTGTAATGGCTCTCCTGTCTGCACACATCAATAACAGATGAGGCCTCTAATCGCACGACACCAAAATAATTTCACCCCAACCCGCTGCCACATTTACATAATAGTATTTCCTCTCAGTGCCTCTTTCTCCCTCCAGTTCCATCTATCTCTCTTTCTCTGATTTCCCTCTGCTTGTATGTATTGTCTCCTGGAAGAGCTTGTAAACTGCACCGTGCCTATTTGTGTGTGTGGTATACTGAGAAAGAGCGATGGGGATATTTAGCAGTGCATGCAGTATTAAATGAGGCTGACTGGCAGGGGAGACAACTCACACATGCACATGTTTACTTATCTTAAATGGGGACAATCCATAGAGTTCTATCCATAGAATTGTTTTTATACACAGGTAGTTATAAAACACTATAATCTAACCCCAACCCATACTCTATCCTTTATAGAAAACTTTCCATATTTTAACAATTTTAAAAACTCTGTTTACAATATTTTTATAGTGTTTTTACAAATGAGGACGTCCCCAAAATAAGGTTTTGCTTAGATTTGTAAGGTTTCACTGACTTTTGGGTACATATTTGTCCACATAAATGGATACGTAATCCGCCAAAGTAAACACTTTGAGTTTTAGTACAAGAAATGAAAGGGAGAACATGGACATTGTGCAAGTCAGATTCAAAATTATGTCCCCTGCATAAGAACCAGGGCTAAACGTATGTATACATGTACTACATGTCACAATTGGAAACATTCTCCCTTAGAGCTGTACTTCAATGTTTACCCCTAGAGTTTAATGTAAAGTTTCTTTAACAATTCGAAATTGTTAAAAGCTCTATAGAATAGCTCTATACATTTGTATTAAATAAAAAATAAATAACTGCAGTTTTAGTCCTTTCATTCATAGTTCCTTTATCTCTGTTTCTCTTTTTCTCTGCCTGTCTGTTGGAGTGGTTGGATAATTCGTTCTGTGTAAGGTTTGTTGGGCTGTTGATGTATGTCTGGCGTAATGTAAGGAGATGGAAAGGGGAAATTCAAATGAAATGACTCTGACGAGCAAGTGCTGTTTTATATGCTCCCTCTCGAAGTGCAGGACACTAATTAATAGATCTGCCAGTGCTTAATGGTCCTTCCAGCACCACAAACTGAGAGATGGAGGGTGTAAATGAGAACAGAAGTGGAAGGAAGGATAATGTGGCTAGAAATGAGTGTGGCTAGAGAGAGAGAGAGAGTAAGAGAGAGAGAGAGAGAGAGCATGTTTACATTCTAATTTAATATTCATTTAAAATCCTCATGAAAGGGCAACCGCATATAACATATATATCTTTTTAAAGGTTAACCCTCATATTCTAATTAGTAAAGAGCAGTGAATAGTTAAATTATCCCCTTATATCTAGTGCTGCAGCTCTGAATAAAAGAGATGAATCACGATAAGTCTGTTGAGGTAGTGATTATAAAAATGTTTATAAATTAAAGGGGCCATATCAAACATTTGTAGTTGTTGTTAACCTGATAAATCAATGCTCACCATAGTTCATAGGACACAAATTTGCTTGTATAAGACTTGTATAAAATTATATAGCTTTGTTGGGGGAAGTCCGATCCATTTCCACGAACTGATTTTTTTGACGGGTTCAATGTCCGATTCAGCGGTTTTACGTCATCACGTAAATGCGTAAATTGTTAGAGAATAAGGATGGTTAAGAGTGATTTTCTTTAGATGTAAGCGACGGAGAATATATTCAGTGTTGCTCTGATTTATTACTTTTGTGGACTAAAAGTGCAATTGGAGCTGTGTAAACGCTTTATATGGACAGTTTACACGTATGTGACTGCCTGGATTTCATTTCATAATGAAGGTATGTTCCGTTTTGATTTTCTGTTGTGATTTACACTCCTCACACCAAATATAATATTACAGACGCTGGACAATTTATTTTATAATGTTGTTCGTGGACTGCATTAAATGGAATACAAGCTCAGTAATGTATAAGCAATATATATTAATAAATATATATTTAAAAACGTGCAGTTACAGTACAATACCTGTATATCACAGAGATCTGTAGACAGGTGACAGGTGTGCTAAGTGGAGTCTGTTTTCATTATGCTTTTCGCTCTTCACGCTCCAGCGTTATATACGCACTCTTTCGTGTCCAATATGTTTAATTAACACTTCGCAAACTGTACAATTTTTTATAGCTTCAAGTTCAGAACGAGAACGCGCTTTCTTTACAGGCAGCTTACAGGCGCCGCGCATGCGCACTTTACTCCCCTGTGAGGGAGCGGGAGGAGGCGGACGATTTACTGTCGTTGAATATGAGATTACAGTCTAGTATGTTCATTTTATTTTTATATTATGTAATGAATTCCTAAAACCTAACTAAATATAGCGCACAGCTGCAAAGTGCATACAAAAACCAAGCCCCAAGTTCATTTACTGCCCCTTGAGAGACACAATAACCCTTAAACACTCAACCTCTCCATCATTTATTTCTCCTTCAGTGGCATTCACAGGTTTAGCTGTCAGTGCAGAGGAAGAAAACCTGTCAGTCAATCACACAAGACCAGTTAGCATATACCTCAATTCTAACAGCTCAAAATTTCCAATGTTCAATTTGTCTGATTGTTTGTGCCACAACAAACCTGCCTCACACACACAGACCCAGGGGGGGATGGATTGACCCGTGGGTTAATGCCTTGCTCAGCAGCCTTTGACCTTGCCAGCCTCAGGGATCAGTGGTGAAATAGACAGAGGAATTATGGGTTTCACACAAGTCTATAGAACTTTGACATTGGCCTTGTTTATGTGAGTAGATGATTCAATGTGGGGATGATTGTATTAGACTTTTGACTGACAACTCTGACTTTCTGTTCTTGGGATCGACAATGAGGCATGTGACCGTGTGTATGTGCATATAGGTGTAATTTTATGCATTGTGCTTTCTGTTTGTTGATGTGTGTTAGCAACGGTGAGCCAGTTCAGAGATGAATTTACAAGAAAGACAAATGCAAAGCCAGTGCCCACCCTAGAACAGGTCAAAGTAAAAATAATAATAATAACAATAAAGTAATACACTGCAGTTTCTAATGACATTAATGCTTGCTGGTTGGGATATACCCAAAATATAAATGAAAAGCTTTTGTGCATTTATTAAATGCACCAACCAATATGATAGAAAATACATTTTTAAAAACAATGATTGCTAAATGTATTTTAATGCAGTCACACATGGCTAATGTGCAGGTAACTTTTGCACACCAATGAACAAGTGTTTGCTGCTTAACCCTAAACCTCTATGCAGTGCTAAGACTTAACCCTAGCCAGAAAGTCTATAAGGGACATTTGCGCACCAGTGGAGGCAAGGCCCCAGCATAAGCTCAGAGCATTGAAAGGTCAGCGTTAGGTTCAGTAAGGGTGCACAGGTCAACAGCAGGGTTGGAGCAGGGTCAAGTGATGCTGGCAGCCAGGGAGGGGCAAGCGTGAGCTTTCTTAGGAGGTGCGCACCACCATCGGGGTGGGGTACACACCCCTACCCCCCAGGCCTTACCTGGGCGGGCTTGTTGTTGATGTTGTCAAAGGCAGGGTAAATGTCGGAATAGGGCTGTCGATCAAAGACATGGTCCGGTACCTCGAGCTGTTGCGACGTGAAAAGGTCTCCTCGCATCTGCTTGCGCAGGAAGTCCCGCCCCGAGTGGCCATGGCCGTTCGCCAGAGGGGAGTCCTGTAGAGCTAAAAAGAGATTCATATGCCTTTCAGAAAGAATTAATTTCTGTAATTATTTACTTAAGTTGTTCCAAACACATGTGAATTTTGAACAGTTGTCCTGGTCACTCTTTCTCATGCAATTAGAATGAAAGGGGACTGAAGCTTTTTAAGCATCAAATATTACGCAAAAGCACCCTGAAAGTATCATAGCATCAAGCTGATACAATAGCTTTGTGTGAGAGCAGACCAAAGTTGAAATTATTATTTAATGAAAATCTTCACCTGCTGTGGGCTGTTAACCGGTTACTATTTAATCAGTAAGTTAATCTCAAGACCTAAATCAATCCAAATTCAGACCAGTTTTGTGAACTAAATCCACCAATTAAATTAATCTGATCTAACTCAAGAGATACAAACTCATTTTATTCACAGATACAAACTCATTGACACTAAGATCGAGTGGACATCACCATTTTTGGTTTAAAATAAAGAAAAACAAAAAAACAAAAATGTTTTTTTGCAGCTCATTTTTTGAGCATTGTGCTAGAAACGGCTAGATCATAGGTTTGATTTCCGGGGAACACACAACAAATTATACATATATTATATATAACAAATTATAAACCTTCAATTATAAACCTTCAATTTTTAAATATCGTCATTGTATTGTTCAACAGAAGTATGTCATATGGTAAAATGGTTCAAAATTCTAATTTCTTCTAAATATGAAAAAAGTAATTCGGGTTTAAGACGTGACATTAGGTTAAGTATTTTAAGCTGCAATCTGTAAGGCAACCGAGTGCCTACCTCGGCCACGCATAAATCCGGTAACCAGCTCGACCTCATTTACACTAGACACTGCTCTGCTACTGACACACTGGTCACTCCACTACAC
>JAZGTJ010004240.1:0-31718 GCA_036877575.1 Botia almorhae | reverse complement strand
TAATGACACCCATTTTGTTTTTATTTCCAACACTAGAACTCTGTAAAAATAGCGTATCGGTGCTTGTGGCCAAATTGTGGAAAAATACTGACCACAGTGGTGGGCATCAAACGTCACATCAGAAACTCTCACCTTGGGTAACTATCAAAGTGTCTTGCTTACGAACGTTACAGTCTGGGAGACTTAAAACACAATCCAAACTTTATATTAGTGTTTAATGATAGGTTGTTGTTTTCTCTGCAGACAAAGTGATGAACACTCCCACAGGGAAGAAGATTTTTACTACACTGAAGTTTATCAGGACCTGGAGCAAACATCTCCCCCTGGTGGCCACAGGCCCTCTTGCAATTCTCCATCCAGCCCAAGTCAGCACACGCCCCCTTCCCCCTCCAGCCCAGATTTGCCCCAGCCCACTCTGCTCAGCCAGTCAGCACCGGGCAGCTTCTGGCAGGTCCACTCTGAGCACTCTTATCAGGTGAGATACTTGACATGGTTGTTTGTAATTAAACACCACGTTTCTCCTGAGGGCTGCAATCAAAGCTCTGACTGGCTACGATTGTTGCCAATTTTTTTTATTAAAAAGGTATTACCTGTGTTTGTTGTACTAAACGAGTTTTGATTTATTAACTGTGTCTATTTAAACATGGAGCATTTCTGTACACATTTTAATATGTTAATATGATGATGTTGATTCTTCAGGCCCCTGCACCGGTTCAGGTAGTGACGCAGTGTAAACCAGTGTCCGTACCAGTGTCCTGTCACTGGACTCCTCCTCTTTCGGTTCATCAGAACAAACAGGTGAGATTGTTTCCTATTTACTAATTTTATGAGCATCCGAAAGGCAGAAGAAATCTCAGAACAGTGTTTTTAACAGCAAAACTCCTGGTTGTGCAACAGGGAGTTTTATGGCGTGATTATTTATAGGTAATAGATTGGTTACGCAATGTTTTCTCAGAGGCTTCGAGAATATTTCGAGTGCCACATGGTTTCAAAGATTTAGATGCGTTTTCTCACTGGAAATGGGAGCGACGTGCCCATGTTTTCTTCTGCTCCGCCTACAAGTGAATCCAGTGATATTGCACTGCCACCTAGTGGAGATCAGCATATTGCATTCTGTTATTCTCCAAACACGTGCTGGTGAAAAATACTGCGTAGTTTGTTAGGCTGTACTTCAAGCAGCTTTACTTAGCGTGTCTGTGATACAAACTAAAATGTATTTCAGTCATTCATTAGCGGTTTTGATGTATTGCAAATACTCACAAATTTGCAACAATTAATTGCAGCTTGAAATATTAAATCATTAATAGATTACTCTGTATACTCCATGTATACTCTATACTCTGTTTTATTGAACTAAGGCAGTATGTGTGGTGTTATCAGCTCTAATATAAATTGCAGCGTGTCATTTTGTGACTAATGGAGGTCTCTCTCTCTCTCTCTCCCTCCCCCGCAGGCCTCACCATTCCGTCGTCGTTCAGTTAGTGTAGGTGAACAGTGGCTCCAGAACAACAGCGCCTCCTTCAGGCCACATCCCGCAAGTCTTTCCCCTCCAAGACACCACTGCACTGCCAGGTTAGTTCTCATCCTAACGCCGGTCAATGTAACAATATTCATAACCGTATATTAATAAATATTCATGTCAAATTATTTATAATATTATATATGTATATTTAAAGACAGAAATGAGTTTTTTTTTTTAATAAAATCTAATAATTTTAACTCTGAAATAACTTGTTTGCTTAAGTCAATCAATACTGGGTGGGTTTGGAATATAATATTAACCATTTTGAAAGCACAATGTTTTTCAGAAATTAAAAACAAATCCTGATGCAGGAATCACGTTCCCTCATACATTTTTTCACTTAAATATACAGTTTTATTTCGTGTAATATGTATAGAAGATAATGCAAATACAGTGTCTGATCCTCAATGCATGTTATGTACCAGGAGGATTCGTGGTGAGGCTAAGAAGTGCAGGAAGGTGTACGGCATTGAACACAGAGACCAGTGGTGCACTGCCTGTCGCTGGAAAAAGGCCTGCCAGAGATTCCTGGACTAAACGCCTTCCGAGAAACAAACGAATGGAACGCTAACCTTAAAGAGGGAATCTTACCTGGAACTATGGTTGGAAAAAAACCAAAACGGCACCTTTGTGACTTCGACCTTTTTATTTTTAAAAACGTTTTATCCAAACCCGTGTTTTGCGTTTTACAAAATGTGCTAAGGAACCGTGTTGGTGCTGAAAAAAATCAATGCAAATCAACGGACAGACTCCGCCCCCTCACAGCTCTGCAGTCTTCCTACATCTCACATCAGGAACTAATGAGGCGTGATCTTACCTTAACAGAAAAGCAAGCGTATATTTTGTAATCTGTTTCACCCGCCCCCTCGCGGTCGCCCCCGGAAACGGATGAACAGATTACTTTTCATTCTGGTGTGATATGAGATGATGGTGGACTGTACCGGTCCACTGTTTTCAGGGGCGAAAATGGCAGCTTATGATTAATTGTAGTTAAACAAAAAAAACAGCTGATTAAGCATTTTAATACCATATAATGTGTATGCTGCGTTTACCTGCGTATTAAGCAGATTTTTTCTTCTATTTCCATTGAAAACTTTGTAAAAAACTTTTGCAAAAGGAGGAGATGGGTTTTGTATTACGATTTTGATATTTGTGACGTGCCCAATCATGTCACGTCATTTTCAGTGTATTTCTGTCACGCAGGTTATATTTCTGTGGAGTGAGATGATTCGCTTTCCTGTTTCATCGATGTTAAGGGATATCTGTATATGAAACATGCATGACGACGTTTTTGTGCTCCTCTTCTGCTTCTTGCTCCAGTCCACTGACTGTTTGAATTGTGTTCCTGCCAAAGAGATTCTAAGCAAGATAATTCATACGAGGAAGTCATGCACATCTCTGCTAAATAATATGAAGTCGTTCATAAAACTACTCGCCATGTATAAGAAAAGCGTAACCAACTGTTTGATTGATTCTTACTCTTAACGTCCGGGTCCAAATACAATATTTTCTTACATTGTATAAAGCTTATATGCGTCAGCATTTTTGTTTTCATATGTAGCTTCATCATCTGTACTTTTTGTTCGATTACCTTTGATGATTTACGTCATAAAACTGAATGTATGTTAACCTGAAGATCATCAAAAGTCTAGTCATTTCCGCCAGTGGTTATAACTAACTAATCCAGATGTGAGAGAATACTAACCAATCAGCAAAAAGAAATTCAGCGAAGCTCACGTGAACAATCTTTTTGTACATTTATGTAAAGTACTCCCAAAGTATTTCCTTTAATAAACAGTCCTGAGCTTTGTTTAAGATTAAGAGACAAATAATTTGTTGTCATGAGTTTGTGTCGTTTGAAACATGCCTTTTTTAAATAAACCTTTTGTGCAAACAAATATGACCCAAAATCAGTGCAGTTCTTACTTTTGCATTTAATATTTCTACAATAAAAGGTGTGAACAGTTTAACTCTTATGAAATTCTGTGTGCGTAAAAATTCTGGATGGTTCGGCCATCAGTAACAGCCAAAGGATACTGATGACTCATAATTTCATTCATCATTATTTGTATGAATGGCACTAGATTTCTAAAGTTAAAACAAAATCTGAAATCTCAAAAGCACATAACATGAATAAAATACTTCAGGACACACAATCATTTGCTGCATGACAAGCCACAGAAAATCGTAAACTATTTTATTGACAGTTCAGTGTTGCTATTTACAGTTCATTTGTTGATTTTTATCTGATTTTTTTTAACATTTTGAATAAAGGGAAAAGCATGAATCAGCAATGTTTGCATAAATACATTTTTTCATACGCACAAACACAAATCGACGTCGTCAGTTTCAAGAAAATAAAATCAAAGCTTTTGGTTTTCCACTCTGAGACAAAGCAGCAAACTCGGCATGACGGAGTTTCCTATGTTTGTACGGGGGTATTACAGTGATGAGTCTTCGCTGAAACGGATTATGTGAAATCTGGCTTTATTTACTTTGCGGAGAGATAGTAAACACAGATTAGCTTTTCTTAATTCCATAATCTTTCCGTGTCGTGCCATCCCACCACAATTACACGAATTTACATGAGGTTTTCATTATGGAAATCCCCATTGGCCAGCAGGTGGCAGTGTTGTGTTGAGGAGATTGATTTAGACCTAAGCGGGACTTTTTAAAAGGGTCTTTGTATAATGCATGACTGAACTATAGGGGGCATTGTATACAATACCCATATATCACAGCAAATTATAGATGCCTTGAGTCTGGACGTTATAGTTTTCTTTAAGTGTTCAGCTAAAATCATGTGTAGGTCTTGTTGGAGAAATCAGATGCTTTCATTAATCAATGCACATCTAACTGTGTGGCACTATGAGATTTTGGTGCTGGAGGAGGAGAGTATTGTACGACTGAGCAGAACAAATGATGGTTTTCTGGGTACGTTTATTCGATTTAAAGGTGAAAGTTTACTCGTTCTGTTGGGTGATATCGGCAGACATACTATTAAACTCGCTAGCTCGAGTGGTCATGCCCAAATACTGCTTGAGGAACTCGCTAAAACGCTTCTGGTTGTTCCACTTGCGGGCAGATTTGCGGACCCCTATGAACCCGCCGTATCTCTTCTGCAAAGACCTGCCAGGATCCATGAACTTCCTGTAGCCATACTTGTTTTTGAGGAAGCCTCCAAAGCGTTTGATGAGGTGGATGCCCTCTTCCTCATCACCCTCCATCTCACTATCTCCATCTTGCTCTTCCTCAGATTCCCGTGTGGACTGCATTTGCTGGAACTTGTATTTTTTACTCAGCTTCATATTTTGGTCTTGGTCTTGGCCCTGTGCTCCCACGGCCCGTGTCACATGATCATACCTCTGGAGGGTTTCAGAATACGGATCATCCTCCACGTTGAGAGGCAGAGAGTTGTCCGCTTCCTCTTCTGCTCTTTTCAGCACAATGCCTCCTAGTGGCAAGGAGGTTTTTGGTTTCTGCTCCACAATGATCCTGCGACACATCTCCCAGGTGTCGCTTGGGGAAAGGCTGCCGTGACACTCCGCTAAACATACCTAGATACAGACACACACATTACATTGTGTTAATACACACACACAGGAACACAAAAGCCATGCAGATAAACTTGTATGTTTATGATAATGAGCTATTGATTTATTGGTGAGAAAGGCAGCAGTGTCCAGCTGTGTTTAGAACATTTTGGAATACAACTATTCTGGTATACTTCAGATACAGTTTTAAACAAATTCCTATTTTCAAAAACTCTGGATGAGAGATTGTTGGAGATTAGGAGCTAAAGTGTGAGATTATATTGGACTATTACAATGTCACAATTAAATGAACATGGTGTGAATATGAAATGATCAGATAATGATCTGATCATATTTCCATGCTCCTAACTTCTAAACATGTTTACTTGGTCATTTTAGACCAGGGTTTCTATAGTTCCTCTATTACTTTCTTTTTTGCATTAGGTTATTTTTGTTGACATACCAATGCCTGTTTCGTAATGACATCATCATACAGGAAGTGACATCATTCTCATGCGTAAACCTCAGTAAGTATTAGCGATTGGTTTTATGATTTCTAGTGATTTCTGTGACGTTTCACGATTTGTTTCACGCAATACATTGCAAACCTGTTTGATTCCAGTATATTCATGTAATTTTAAAGATAGTAAATGTGAAGGTTTCTGCGAACCGAACATCACACGTTCAGTTTTTATAAATAAGCGCGTTTGCTGTACGTTTCTATAGACGCGCGCGGCGCTTTCCGACGCGAGAGGCGGCGTTCATGAAAACTGACGCGTGTAGACAGTATCGCGCTGTAAATATAATATCGCTGATCGCGACGACTTTTGTGAACCTTTGTGTTTTAGGTATTTACTCACGTGATGAATAAATACAGACATAGACTGTGTGCAAAAATTTAAATACATCCACGCGAAGTCACTTCACGCGCACCCTTATTATTAACAGGTGAGACTTTTACTGGAAATTGTTATTTTGTGAAATACCAGTCTGATATAAGGGTGTTGTGTATGTGCTGCAGTATATATAATATCAATATAGTATATTATAAATATCGTAGTATTTAATGTATATATGGATTATAGTATATCATGTATTATATATATGCTGCTGTGCATTTTTTGCTATATATTATTATATACTGTGTGTAACTGTACTTTAGTTGTTTAAGTTTGAGAGAGGGGCTACAAAGCTTTATTATTTGAGGGTACATGAATTAACATTTGGTAAACACAGGTGTAAACAGTCAGGTTATTATTAATAAAGTTAATATATGTATTTAAACAGGTTTTTATATTGTTGCAATTATTATGTTTAGCAAGTTTAATTTACAGGCATTACAAAACATTTTTTGTTATGCGGATAGCAATCACTAAATAAAGTGTCTATATGTATTTATACAAATATATAAGTCTTCTGTGAAAGGCGCGGGGCAATAAAATGTTCATCCAATCATTGCATTGGGTCTGAATGCAATGGTAGGATATCCTACTTGCCTGTCAAACAATGTATTTTTGTCCCTCTACCTATTATTGGAGGAGGCGTGGCTTTGGAGAGCACTCTAAAGAGAGGGCGGGATCTTATGCTTTCACAGCTAGCTTGCTATTGCTAGCATCTCTGAAACTGCCTACTTTACCTTTAAGTAACAGAGTTTAAAAGCAAGTGCATAACAGTAATGACCCTCACGAGAAACAAAGGTAATAGTAAGGAACAAAAGAATCACGACGCTTGCACATTAAAATGCGAAGCGGTAGAATCGTTTTCCTGTGATTCAGTGGAATCAATTAGCCGATGCAAATTAAAATTCAGGTTTCGGGGGAATTTCTTAGTCATCAGAACGGGGGAGTTGGGAGCCTTGAGACAGAGTAACAGAGGGAAAGATCTACCCTCTGATTATTCAAGCTGAAAAATGATCAAAAACACCCCAGGGAGAGCCCATTTAACGCTACGGAGGGCAACTTTGCTCTATCAATTTCCACAAGCAGCCTTGCCAGATGATGTTTTTGTGTTTCTACTTAATTACACGACAAGATAACTGAATCACCGCAGCTGTTTTGAGTCAAAGGCCATCTTTAACCAAATTAGCACTTCTGCCCCCTCAAATGCAGCATGTTGACATGAATCACGGCGTGGACGAGCTCGTCTCCTCTGAGCTGCAATCAGCCACAGTGCAGAAGCACATTCCACTGTTATGATCAGCATAATTATGTCGCTAATGATGACTTTGAGGAACATTTGATACAATTTAGGCCATAGATATTATACAGTCCCGAAAAACAGAGATCATTGGTTCTTAAGGCAAAATGTTAAATACTGCCTCGTTAAGGCGCTTAGCATAAACAAACGTTTGATAAATAAATGAATATAAATGGTGGAACATCTATGTATCTAGCATAGTTGCGTTTGCTCAGAGGTTGTAGCTCTGGGAACTTAACGGACTTCCAATTGTGTTTCATTTTCGTTGCAGCTTCAGTTATCATAAGTTTCAGATGTTTTTTCTAACCCATAAAAACAGAAACAAACGAGGCTATTATTGACAGTTTATAGAGTTCAAATTAAATGTGTGGTAGGCAGATTCTGAGAGGTGAGCGATAGCAAGATAGTTTTGAAAGCTCTCACCTCCTTCAACACATGAACGCATGCATAGTTTGACAGGCAGGTAGAACGTCCTATTAATGCACTCGGATCGAACGATTTTTATAAATATATTCAGACCACTTAGTGATTGTTATCAGGATGTGAGGAGACTTTCTGGAAAGAAAAGTCTACCCTGCCTATAATATGGATATAGCACAGTCCAGAAGATTTGATCTGGAAAGATTTTGAGATTATTGCAGATTTTGGTATCTTGGCAAATCTGATCCCTGTTTGCAATGAAGTTTGGATCTGTGAAGTCTGGAATTCTAGAGGAGGCACAAGAGATGAGACTTAACTAAAAGTCTCCACTTGCTTTGCATCTGATCTCACAGCTGTCTGTGAGGAGCTAAAAGAGATCGAATGAGAAGGAACGGCCATTTGAGGGAATTACCACATTGTTGAAGGGGTATTCTTCAGACAGCATTTGACTGCAGAAGAGACAGTCCCTCTGACAGTCACACCATGCTGGTTTACACAGTCCCAGAAACAGCAGCGTCCACAGTGGAGTCTTCATCGTGCGGTTGTGTTAGCAACTCAAGTGCGGTCTGCAGAGACGAGATGGTGTGAGAGAGAAAAAAACAGGTTACAATTCACACGTACACACTTACAACAGGTTACAATTCCTGGAACACAATCCTCCAATTATACTGGATACGATACTGGATTCTGTTAATAAAACACACCCAAATCTGTAAACATCAAAAGCAATCTGTAACGTTTGCCTCTCTAGCGCCATCTCTGTTTGCATCATAAACCTGCAGGTTACTTCACATACTTTTCATTACGTGTGTTGAGGGCAAATAAAGCTAAAGTGACATTTCCTGGGAAATCGGACGTGGCTGCAGAAAGTATAACTCATCGTTATAAACTTACCGTTGCGACACATTGATTTGTTATGCACTTGCTCGATAGCTGTTTTTTGTTTATTTTTGTTGTTAAGTTATAGATCGCAGCTTTAAAGGGGCTCTTTGGGCAATTGTGGGGCAGACTCAGCATCTAAAGGACTTAATTAGCAAAACCCATCATCTGTAGTAATTGAAGCTAGAATTAGCGCTCGTGGGGAATGAGAGCGGAATGGAGACGAGGGAAAGATTTAAGCTGCTGTGATGCACTGCGGTTAAGTCATCGCATTCGTTCAAAGAAGACCAGGCAGCTTCAGCGCAAGAGGGATGGACACGCTTGAATAAAAACCTCGTTCTGCGGTTTCTATGTTAAAGCATCGGTTGTTTAATGGCTTCAAAAGCAACGTCACAATAAATCAATTTCACCTGCCCTGCACTTGTATTGAAGATGTCGCCGGGAACAAAGCAAAAGTGTAAGTCAGGCAATCGATTGCAACCTCTCGAGTGAGTTTTATTGAATTCACCGACTGTACGTGCAACAGAGTGGGAAGCACATCTTGTAAGAGCGCAAGTAAATAACACACAACTTTACACAGTGTGAAAGGACTGGCTATTGATCTTCC
Source organism: Botia almorhae (assembly GCA_036877575.1). Taxonomy (NCBI): domain Eukaryota; kingdom Metazoa; phylum Chordata; class Actinopteri; order Cypriniformes; family Botiidae; genus Botia; species Botia almorhae. The sequence goes on along the minus strand of JAZGTJ010004240.1, from coordinate 22,561 downwards.
TAAGTTAATTTAGTTTTATTCTAAGGGACGATGTACTACAAGACGATGTACTGAAATGGATTGTGGGTAGGGACAGCAGAGAAAATATGTGGCTTTTCAGAAGATTTATTCGTTTTTCTTGTTCTTTATTTGTTTTAGTTTGTTTATCGTTATTGCGTTATGCGGTTCTATGTGCGTGACATTCCTTCAGTTTGGCATTTGCGTTTACGTTACAAATCTTCGTAGTCGTTTCGAGGCTCTCGCTTTTGGCGTGTTCGCAGTCTCACCTCTTACAGCCTCTTGCATGTGGGATGCAGATTTAATTAGATTTAATTAGCTAACTTAATTATGTAATGATAAAAGACCTAACCGAGATAGATACGGTGATTGAACTCTTGACCTTTGAGATGATTTCATATACAGCAGTCTTTCAGTGAATAAGTGGCAGGAAATTGGTGCAGTTTGTGAAACAGCTTTCTGTATTATACTAAGAAAGATTAAGTGCATTATTATAAGTGTCACTGTTGCATATTTTCCCTACTGTATATTTACTGACATGTTAAATTACTTTCTCAGCCCATAAGTGTTTATGTGTGAATGTATGAATTTGTCTGCATTTAATGTAATTTAAGCTATTTTAACACCATCTGTGACATGTTGTTAATCCACAAATATGTGTGCGTAAAGAATTGCACGTATAACAGATATTTGAAGGGAAACTATTGTACAATCGAAGCCCCAAAGACTTCCATTGTAAGTGCATAACTGTAACCACGTTTGTTTGTTTTATGCACCAATGTAATTTATACAATTATTTTGTTTGCTGATCATCAGTGTTTCACAGATTAAATCAACCCAGTTGAGGGAAGAGTAACGATTCCATGGAGTAACAAAAACGTTAAAAATGTTATTTTCGGCACATTCAAAATGTCCTTTTTTTAGATGTTGTGTGCAAACATTATTGTCTGGTTATAAGAACGCTAGTGAAACTTTTTTAATTCTGTAATGTTTTAGAAATGTTCCACTAACAACTTAACAATGAAGTTTGTTAAGTTGTTAGTGGAACAAAAAGTTCTACAAATGTTACTGCATAAACATTTTTTGATAACTTTGAGAGAACTTTGAGAGAACTTTTAGAGAACATTAGCCAACGTCCAAAGAATGTTTCCTGTTAGCTGGGAATAGAGTTTAACTTGCATTTCAGTTAGGATATATCTTTAATATACCTTTCATTTCCTTGTCCAGTAAACAAAAAGTTCTGCTTCATTTTCTGTCTGCATTAGCGGTCTTTGTTCTCATGTAGATGTTCTCCATCATTCCTGACATGTTTTCTCTTGAGATTTGGAACGTGTGCCAAACACGGCTGGTTAAAACACAATGGCTCAATCACACTTGCTTAAATGATGCTGGTGATGCACACTTCATTTCTCAATCAAATGCGTCATAAAGCCGAATACCAGAGGGGTTCATAGTGGCAGAGGGACAATTCACTGCTGCTCTAATTACACAACAATTGTTCAAACTACAGATGGAAAGCTTTGAAAAATGACCACCAGAGGTCTGTGTGCTGATATACAATTATGAGCATTTAAAATACATTTATAATTTACATTAACATTTTGGTCTGTCTTTCATTTTTGGAAAATACGCTTTTCATAATCACAGAAACCATGTGGATTGATTGTGTTTTTTTAGCACTCAGTCAGTACTTAAACTGTGTGTGTGTGTGGGCACAACCTATTTAAAATGTGTTTGTACACAATAAAAGCAATAGTTGATTTGTGTAGTTGTGCGTATAGTCGAATTTGATTCCTGTATTTGTCCTGTAGTTTTTTTTCTTAAAGTGACAGCTTCTCCTCATTGCATTGTCAAGATAATTTTGTGCGTGTCTTTTTATAATTTTATTTCCATCTAAATTGACTCTCTATTTAACAGAATATCGGACGCCTCTCTTGGACTCCTCTATATGTCCTGTTAGTCTTTCTTAAAGCATTAGAACTGCTTTTTTGTGAGAGCATAAAATCTTAGTTGCATTAGATATGTTAGGTGAAGTTTTATCTAACCTGAAAATATATTAGATATTATATAGATTTTATAAACGCAACACAAAGTGTGAATGATGTCAACAGTGGCACCTGCTTCAGATTAGTGCTGTTGATTTCTATCACATAGAACTTATTGGACATTGTTAAAGAATGAGAAATCAATGACCATTATTATCAATCCAGCGGTAATCCTAAATGCCTTTAGTGTCCTACAGCTAATGTGTAAAAGCTCCATTATTATTGACTACAGTGAACATCAATGAAAAGACTAAAACCAGAGATGGAACAGCACCGCCTGGAAAATAATGTACCGCTCAGATAATGTACCGTTCCTCTGTCATAGCTCAGGGACTTAATGATGGTTCTCAGTTCAGTTTCATTTAAGTATCCATGATGCTTCTGCTGTATAATATAAAAATAATAATAGACAATTTGTGGCACACAGTGGAAGTGTAAAGAATATATTACTGCTCTATAAGAGCATATATGAGTGAAATAAACAGAGAAATACAGCTCAACTTTATGTGTACGTAATGTTGTCTGTGAAACAACTACGATTTAGTTCGATTAAGGGAAATAAGACTGTTAGAGCTTCAGCCGGGCCACCACACTGCAGCCCATGAAGGTCAAAGACAAACATTTGTGCAGTCTTTAACACACGCACACACACACACGTTTGGTTTTCATGTTTTATGGAGACGTTCCATAGACGTAATGGTTTTTATACTGTACAAACTGTATATTGAACCCCCCCACAGTAACCCTAAACCTAACCATCACAGAAAACCTTGTGCTATTTTAGATTTTTCCATTTAATTCGATTTACAAGCTTGTTTCCTCATGGGGACCTAAAAATGTCCCCACAAGGTCACAATTTACTGGTATAACTATTCTTGTAGGGACATTTGGTCCCCATAATGTAGTGAATACCAGGGCCACACACATACACACAGTAACTAAAGTACATCCCACAAGCACAGATCTAATGTCCCAATAAAGCTGTTAAAATCCACAACTATTATAAAATATTCCCCTTCATGAGGAATAATCCGTAGCAAACATTCGGCGTATTTCCATGCGGCAGCCAAGATGAGTTTTGCATTGACACCCGTGACATAAAGATTGATGATTTAATTGAAATCCTCGAGGCTGTTTGCATGGTCGTAATGCGAGGGTAATTGTTTCATCTGCGATATTGAATTTACTTTTGTAAAGTGAAGTTAAGGGCAAAAACTCTTTGATGAAACGTCATTAAAGCGCTTAACTCACCAAAGCTTCGACATTAACAATGAATTTCATAACGCAACATCAAACAGACGCGCCAGTCTGGAAACTTTGAAATACCTGAAAATGTTTCATAAATCGGAGAAAAACTGGGGCAAACAGGGTTGATGTATAAAGGTGTCAAAGAAATTACCGTGCAATGCATTTTTAATGTACTCTGGATATTACTTATCATTTTGGTTATTAGGTTTGTTTTGTTATTATAACCTTAACACCTGCATTATGGGTTTCATTATTCATAGAAATACATCATCGAGTCACGTCAGACTGCTGCATACGCTGCACAAAGCTGTGTTTTCTTCTGCAGCCTGCGCTTAATGTCCTTCACACGTCTGAACGTGCTGACCGCTGCGCCTTTAACAAATGATCACAAGAGAAAGATAATGTTTTGTGTCCACTTGTTCAGGAAATACCTCATTTAAAACAATAATAGATGTGTAGTGTTTGTCTGTCAGTGCGCTTCAAACATGTTTTAGATCACTTAATCTGGGTATTATTAGATATTAATTAGTTATTATTATTATTATAGTTTATATTAGTTATTATATATTATAGTTGTTAATAATTATAATTAGGATTGCCTCTGTGCGTGTGTTTTTTGCATCAGGATCTTTAGAAATGACCAGGAAACGCAGACAATCAGAAGTTAGTTGAACGTTTTTGTTTTAAAACTGTGCCTGTGAGTTTAATATATATGCCTTGGGTCTTAAAACACAATCTGACTTTTAATAGCAACAATTATTAACACTATTAACTTTGTTTGTGTCATGCTTGAGAACATTTTCTATAAATCATTCAGTAGATTTGGTTCTATGTGTTCGTGTGTTTTTTGTAAAGATAAATAAGATAATAGACATTCGATGGTTGCATGTGGAGTACAGAATAAGACACAGTAAAGCAGCATCTTGCGTTTTAAATTACGCAGGGCAAGATTTAAATCGAGGCACCACAGTCTATAAGGGCTAATTCATTATAATCTCTGTGTGAAATCAGTGACCAATTTCCTTGTGCTCGTCAGCTTTAAACTTAAGCGCTAAATCCAAACTAACTCCAGCAGATAAGCAATCTAAAGACAGTGGCTACAGGACGCAGAAAATTGCATGTTAATGGCCCATGAACGGAGCAGGTGCCGGGCGTTTTGTAAAGGAGTCAGTCTCCTTTACAAAATATATCGCGATACAGTCGATATTTCCTCTTACGTTCACAGCAGAAACTTAATTGAACGCCCCAGAGTACAATAAATTTCTCTTAAGTTGATGGGTGTGTTTATTAGCCTGTATTGTGCTCTGTGAAGAGACGCATTCATTTCACAGTGGATCAATCGAAGGCACGAGAGCAAAGTGAAAAATATGCCCCTGTCATTCACACAGACAGGTTTCAGAGGATGTATAACGATGCAACCTGTAAACAAGCCTTTCTTATGCATCTCATTTAATGTCGTACTGTAAGTACAGTTAAATGTGAAGATGATGTAATAAATATCTTGCGTGTGGTTAACTAGGATTTCTTTTGATTTGTCCGAAAAGCTTCGCCGATTAAAAGCTACAAGTAGACAGAATAGTTGCAAATGTAGTTCGACTTAATGTGCTTTCTATTAGTATTAGATAAATAAGTAAGTCATTGAATTAAACTTTAATTCAACGACTATTTCTTTTGAAGCCGGTAAAATGACTCAAAACAAAACTCACGGCGTATTTCACACTTCACAATACATAGAATCAGCACTCAGATTCTTGCAAAGAGGGCAGATGTATATTTGTAGTGGAGCCTACCTGTAGTGTGTGCGTATCAGGGCACCTGTCCTGAGATCAGCCGAAACCGAGTGTTAGTTTCCCTTCCTCTGCTTCTGTTTGTTTCCTAAGGATGCTGTTGCTCAGGCGTCTTATAGAGACACACCCCTCCCAGTGGTCCAACCCCTAACCCCCCTTTTTACAAGAGAGAGAGAGAGAGAGAGAGAGAGAGAGAGGTCTCTCTTACGTATTAGGGACGGGTGGCCACATCTCCATGTGTCAACATGGACGTCACGACTGTTTTCGACGTCAAGCATTGCACACTCTCAGAACAAACTAAAGCACTAAAAATACAACACAACATTCTCCCTAGACATGATGATGATAACATCTGTGCTTTGTGTGGAGTATCTAATGTAGGCCACATATTACAAGACCAAAAGTTGTTACAAGACCAAAAAAATGTAAACGAGGTTTACAGACAGACAGACTCTCAGAAAAATGTGATTGATTATAAGTTGCTCTTTCATACCTCATAAGAACGATTTAAGTTAAATTGCATTTAAGCAACAAGCATGTCTCATATGTTTCTCATTAAATCCCTGAGAGATGAGACAACTGGTGAATTAGAGTATTGAGATATAAAATGAATGAAGATTTCATAGTTTAGATTATTACATTTTGGATGAACTTCACTTTTTGACTTTTGCCTGCGGACTTCGGTTTGCCGTCGAATCAAAAATGAACTAAATTATCTAGTGCGAGTTCATTTAATTTCGTTTTTTGAGCAAATATGAGTGAATCAAAGTACATTAAGTTTCCCCGACTGAGTCACATCAGGTAGAAATAACTCCTACCTGACATTGAGCAACAGCTGCACGTTTTACATATCTAATGTAAAGAAGACATTATTATATATATTATTATATAGAGATTATTACTCTGAGATATTATGTCTCAAATGTTGCTTTTTCAAAGCTCAGGAGATGTGATGGACATCTCAGTTATGTTGCATTCAAGTTTCAACGTTTTCTCATGTTCCTCGAAAAAATAGCTCAGGAAAAATAAAAATAGATACAAATGAGATAATTGCTGAATACATTAAAGAGTGTAGAGTTGTGAAATAAATGCAGATTGTAGCTAAAATAATCTGGATTTGGGTTCTTCTGTGATTTCTCGTAACTATGGGCGGGTTATTTTTTACTATTAAATCTGTAAAAAGGTAAATCTGTATATTTTTTATTATGTCTGAGAAACTAGACAAAAGTCTAGACAAAAGCCTCTGTTTTATCTCATTGCTGCCTATTAGAAACAACAGAGACATTACAGAGATTGGATTTATGATTTTTATTTCTTATGGGGAGAACCTGTGGCCAGAATCGTGATTTTTTTTTTTTGATGCATGTGAACACGATAAGGCAATCTAAGTTTAATATTTAAATACACAGTAATATAGCACGAGTGTCCTGTATCTAATCGCTCTTGAGTGAGTCACTGTTAAATGCGAGAGCAAGGTGACAGTCCGGGAAATCATAAAACGCTTAATTTTTGTACATGCGTTCTCCAAGTAAACAATGTTTGAGAAAAACTCACCTGTTCTTGAGGTGAACTACAGGAAATATGAACAGTAAACACTTCACTCTGTCAAGATGTGTTTGGGTTTAAATGAGTAGCTTTTCAATAACTTCTCTAGCACGGCATTTACCGAGTTATTTACCCAGCTAACATCACAAGAATATGTGAAAAACACGGCATTTTTCCTTGACTTAAGTAAACGGAAATGATATTTACGTTTATGAAACATACAGTATATGACAGGGCAAATATTTATGTCTTAAGATACACATGGGATTACCTAGTCTAAAGTCTAAAGTCTACACTGTAATTAATTACATACAGAAGGTAGAATTATTAGTACAGATGGCTAAGGAGCCACTGAAATGTGTCCTTATTTGTCACCAACTCTTAAGGAGAAAATAAAAGGATTTCATAGCTTGGATCTGTCCAGTTTAAGTGTGTCTCCCCTTCTTAAATTTGTAAAAGCAAACTTTGTGTTAGCCGTCCCCTGAATCAGTCGTTTTAAGACATCAATTAAAACTACAATCCGTAACTTTTTGGTTAAAAAATAATCAGTTATCAGTTAGTGAGCAAGTACATAACAGATCAGTCTTAAAAACCGTCTCCTTATGATTTATAATTTGAGCTGTCAGGTCTGATTTCACAGGAAATGTCAGTTTGGCTTCATTTGACTTCAACATACGCAAAAAAATGTGTAATCTGCAGTTTTACGCTTTAAACAGAGGTGGCGATAGAGAGTGCTGACGGTCACATTGTTGAGGTGTGTATAGCACTCTGGACATGTCTGAAGATGAGCCGTGCTTTTTACACAGCCGGTAGATAAATATGTCTGACAGAAAGGGAAAACTTCTTTGCATATTCTCATCGTGAATGACAGTTTTAAAATAAAACTATTTCATGGTGATAACACAGAAATCCAAAACACAATGTGAGGACTTGAAAGTGTTGAGATTGCTTTTCGAACGGCGAGCAGCTTGTGAATTAAAACCCAGTCTCGTCTAGCGACTTCCAAACAGACAAATAAGAGGCGACCAACACGCTGCTCAGAGGTGAAGGGACCAGAAAATTGGCCCTCCCAGCTGTGGCTAGCGCAGTTGCTGAAGTCTCAGCTCATAAACCCAGTTTAACCAGTCATTTGTTTGTCCTTGGGCCGGTATAGAGAGAACCTCTGATTACGGTCATGGTAGAAACAACCTCTTACTGAGATTTTCATCTCCTGATGCTAAAAACTGCTTCTGGCCACAGTGATGCATCATTGTGGTTCTCAGCTGGGTGGCGTGGAGGGAGAGATCTGATAAGGATGAGTCCTGTTCGCTGATCTGGCGTCAGCGTGTCACCATGCTGAGGTAATGGGCCAGAGAAGAGACTCCTGCTGAGAGAGCAGAAAGCATTTTCTCCTGTATTCAGAGAATCAGCTGTGAGAGATGGCGATGGGCCGAACTGTTTGCCTTGACGCTGAATGTTGATTATATTACTATGTATTCAGGTTAGGGTGAAATGACTCGTGTTGTGTTCCGTACGCATGGATGCATGTGGCTGTAGATTTTATAACTGTAGTCTGCAGTGCACATTTGAGCACAACTACAAATCTACAATTTTAAAGCCGCAATCCAAATAACTTTCTTGGATTAAAAAACAGTTACAGAGCAAGTACATAACAGATCAGTGTTCAACACGACCTTCTTACCTCACCCCGATTCACAACTGTATTTATAATAATTTAATCCATTTTCCTGGTAAATGTCAGTTTGGCTTTCACTTCAACATACTTAACGAAAAGTAGGTAAAGTAACCTGCAGTTTCGTGTGTTAAACATAGATGGCGGTAGAGAGAATCAAACGTTACAGATTGCAGCTTTAATTGTCTAGATTCTGTCAGGTCGCAAATGCTGTTTGTGTCCTACCTGAGGGCATCAATTTGTATTGATATATTGTATTAATGAATAGGTATATAATGCATATTTAATGCTTTCAGTGTCGCATGCAGAAAAATGAGACTCAACGCTAGATTCTAAACCACTATATAACATTCTGTATAATCGGCTATATTTCCCCGAACTAAACCGCGGTGCTTACGCAAGCAGTGTATACTGTAACCTGTGAATGTGACCACAGAAAAATAATCGTTGCTTACGCACATCGTGTGAAACAAGCCGAGATGTGTACGTCAGAGAGATCGTGTCCAGCACAATGCATTGTTACAATGAGAAACCTCTGAATATCATTCTGAATATATCAGCGCGCTTTGTTCATGATTTGATAATTAGTGTCTTTACAAGATAATACATTTCATTGTTGATGAACAACGGGCTTTGTTATGACTGTCGTGATATAATGATGTTACAGATTTGTGTCTGAGGACTCAATCAACCTCTCCGCCGTCTCCATCGAAACATCACGAGTGCAGTTCTGGAATCCCTTCAGAAGTCGCGGTACAGCTGTTTTCAGTCGTCACCCGCTTGATTATGAAGAAAAGATTTTTAAACTGTGTCAACTGAAATCAGCAGCATAAACGAAAAAGCGCCATGACAATAAACGCAATCACCTCAGCCAGCAATTTTAGGTTGTAAGAATGTTTCCATAATGTTTTCATTAAGTAACAAAACATTATAAATATTATTTTGAATGTTCTAGGAACTTTCTAAACATCGAGTTTTTTAGACGTTGTATTCACTTAACTGCTTGGTTAGTCAATTTCTGTAACATTTCACTAACAATTTAAGAATAATTTTTTTGATATTCTGCTAACGTAACTGCAAGAACATTTTGATAACTTTGATAAAACTTTTAGCTAACCAGTATCTTTATATATACATACTGTATATATGGAAATTTTTGGGAATGTATCTGAACAGTTCTCTGGATGTTCCATCCATGAGTGTATCGAGTATTTTCATATTTTTAGACGATTTTATTTTTGGAGTCTGACAGGTTTTCCGTTGGTGATTGTCTAGACTGTCTATTTTTAGGGTGCAGAAATGAGAAAGTTAGAAAGTTCATGACTATCCTTGTCATTTAACGTGAAGCTGAAGTACAACAGCGTCATATCAATTTCTGTGGCCAAGGGCGAAGAGTGAAATGATTTTGAGCGCTTGTCAATCATGGTGCGCAAGTTCCATGTTGAAATTTAATTGAAAAATTCATCTTGTGATATTTGTAACGCGTGTCATTGCCAAAGGGCAAAGTCAACAAATTAAAATGATTGTTTAGATACTTGTATTACTCTTGTCAGTTCAAGCTTTGGTTACTTAACAATTTGTTAATAAGTATCTGAAATAGATAAACGTGTTAATGCATTTAGCAACACTTGAGAGATGGAAGTAAACAGGTTATTTATAAGTCAGACCTTGAATACTCTTAGTGATGGGCTCCTGGATGTTTTGCCTAAATCAACCACTAACCAGCTCACCATTTGGGTTGTAAGAATGCTTCCCTTTTCCATTTGAACATTTCCATTTGCAAAAAAAGTTCAAATGTTATTGTTCAAGTTCAATTTAGGAACATATATAGTATGTAACAAACAGTTCTAATAAAGTTACAGCAAAAACTTTGTTGATAACGTTGAGAGAACTGTAAGAGTTAGTCAACATTTTAGCTGGGCATGCATTAGTACAGGAAATGTAATAACACGATTTATTTCCTCAGAAACTCAGAGAGAGGGAGAGAAAGAGAGAGAGAGAGAGAGAGAGAGAAAGAGAGAGCAGGGCAACAGCATGTGCACTAAAGCAGGCGCCAGACGGAAAGCTAACGCTGGTTGACTTGTGCTCTGCAGTAAACAGGCTGCTATACCAGCAGGCATTAGACAGCTAGTCACTGTGATTCACCACAGTTAATCTCCATCTGAATACATTACGAACTGCTTCTTCCTTCACTGTTCAATAAACAGATGAGTTTACAGTATATTTGGACTTGAAATGGCCCAAGGGTGATGACTGACTAATAAGACTGACTAATAAGTCTATTTAGTGCATAAGGAGTTTAATTTAACACTGTACAAAGACGAATCTTTGGATTCACTGTCATGAATCCAAAGAGACTCAAGATAATATCACCCTGTATGCAATTCTTTATTGAAGCAGATTGTTACATTTTGTAAAAGAAATGTAAGTGGTTCAAATTTGCTGCCATGATGCTGTTGTGTTCCGGGCGGTTGCCAGGGTGTTGCTATGCCATTGCTAAAGTGCTTGTGCTGAGTGCTTGTTAGCTTTTTGCAATAAGTGTTGCTAAGTGGTGGTTAAGTCTAACGGGAACTTTTCACCTGTTTAATCATTCACCAGACAAAGATTATAAATTGCTTAGAAAAGTAACAGCAGCACACTCTTCTTCATTAAGCACAATTTGAGCCCCAAAACAGCGTGGAATGAGTTATGTGTTGAAATGTTTTACTTTTTTACTTGCGGTTCTGATAAACAAGCGTGTGAGTAACTGGAATAGTGATGAGATAAAACATTTCATCTCTTTGAGTGCATTTACAAAATTACCTGCAAACTGCTTCATCACATTTAACCCCATTGTATGACATCACATCAGACCATTGACATCACATCAGATAAAAATATTCCTTGAAAACGAATCATTGCACTTATAAGCAACATCACACACATTTTTTGGTCAGAGTTTGTCTGTTTGCTAAAAATTTTAGGTTGTAAGAATGTTTTCACAAAACTGTTAAAAATGTTATTTTGAATGTTTTAGGAACGTTCAAAATGTACAAACATTTTTGATTCTGTTACTTAAAATGTTCCGCTAACAACTCTTGAACAACATGTCTGATATATGATTTATAATGTTAGAACATTCTACTAATGTTACTGCAAGAACTTTGTTGATAACTTTGAAAGAACTGCGAGAACTACGAGAGCATGTTCGCCAGCGTTCTGAGAACGTTCCCTGTTGGCTGAGTTCAGCGTTCTGATCATTCAAGACCAGGAACAGATGCAGTCAGACGTGAGGGAAACTTGATGTTTGGTTAGACCTTGTTTTGAGACTGTTCTGTCTGTAGATCCATCAGCCTCCTGGACCTTCTACAGCTGGATGGTGTAAGTCATTTCTCCATTTTGACGGTCAAGCCATGAAAAATCCCTTTCATTATTTCAGTCATTTTTGCCGCTAATTAAATAGTCATTAGGAGTAGCAGCTCATTTGAGATTTCCCTGAGGAGAAATGCCTGAGACACGCTCAGAAAGCGCACATGTTCAGACTGCAGTTTATGTTCAACAGAAACAGTAAATAAATCAGTTTCGACTTCTAAACCAAAACGATTTGCTTTTTCATGTTTAATTGCTGAAATTAGTTCAATCAACTGTTTGTTTTGATCTGTATTGTTTATATTCATGTAATGATTTTCCCAGCTAACAATTTTAGCTAACGTTAGCTAACGTTTCCATTAAGTAACAAAAACGTTCAAAATTTTATTTTCGATGTTCCTGGAAATTTCAACGTTTTACATGTTGTATTAACATTACTGCTTGGTTATAAGAACGATATTCAAACTTTTTAAATTCTGTAATCTTTTTAAAAACATTCCATTAACAACTTAAGAAGAACGTTTTCGATATATGATGTATAGTGTTACAAGAATTCTACTAGCATTAATGCAAGAACGTTTTGTTTGAGAAACTTTGAGAAACATTAACCAACGCTATGAGAACGTTCAGCGTTAGCTGGGTTTAATACCGCCGATGTTGACATGAACTTTCTCAAGCTCTGTGATGTTGCAATTATGACGGCAGTTATATTTTTCCAGGTATAATAATCGGGAAGAGGGAAACGGAGGGGGCGGGGCGTTCCGGAGATAAGTAGCTTATCTGTCTTTCTGCAGGTGTTCACAACTCTGATGCAATCAGGGAATTTCAGGAGGAATTCATTGACTCCTGAACTGGCGGAGATCCAATATGTTTGGGGGAAAAATGAGATTCGTTTTTATCTTTTCAGACTCGCTAATCTGCCAAAACACGGCAGCCGTTAATTGTTTGTTTAAAGATGGCGACTTTAGTGTGATTTCTACTGGAATAATTCAACATTCCGGTACGTAATAAAGAATCTAACCGAATTCTCCTGAGAGAGATGAGGAAACAGAGGAAGAATTCATCCGTCATTTGACGGAGTCGGGAATGTGTTTGACTTTATTCTGAATAGAGAGCTATTATCTACTAACTGAAGACTGGACGGTATACAGTTTAATAGTATATAGATACAATTGTATATAGATTGAAAGAGTTTTAGACTAGGCTAACGATAACGGTTGTAGAAACATCTCCCTAACGTTTCTATTAGTAACAAAAACATTAAAAAGCTTATTTTGAATGTTCTAGGAATGTTTAGAGCGTCCAGATGTTGTATTTTTAAATGTTGCATTAATGTTATTGTTTAAACGTTATTCAAGTATTTATTCAATTCTAACAACTAACAACGTAAGACAACGTTTGTAATATATGTCATTTGTAATGTCAAAAAACATTCCACTATTGTTACACCAAGACTGGCTTCGATAACTTTTAAAGAACATTAGCCAATGTTCGGAGAACATTCCCTGTTAGCTGGGAACCCATTTGTACATCTGAAAGAGCCGTTCAGCTGGTTCCAGTCGTCAGGTTTCCTGCATGCTGCTGCGTTCAAATGTAAGAGTATTATTTATATTGGAATGTATTTATATTCTAATCAATTAAAATTAGGGGCAACAGCGGCGCCTCTTTTGAGGGATTATAATTCAGCCACATAGATTGAACAGGAAGTTCATAATCCCTTAAGAGTGCGTTAGTTATTTTTTATTTATTTATTTTCGACTGTGAAGGTCCAGAAACCGCATGCGCTTTTTTTAATGCTGGCAGGTCAACTGTGAAATTTCCTCTGTACTTTCTTGATAAGTCAACTTTAGAAAGCCTGTCTTTCTATTTTTAGGTGACACAAGAAATCCCTCGCGTTGGATATGAGGTTCTTGGGTGTTATCTGGCCGAAAAACCGAGAGCAATTAAGGTCTCATTTCTAAAACAGCAAAGGCTGCGAGCGCGGTGGAGCGAGGAATTGCGGAACTGTGACTCGTCCGCACGCGGAACAAGTGGACACTAAAGACGGTGAAATAATTAACTGCTGAGAGTCTCTTCTTCTGAGAGAACCAATGAGCATTAGAATCCATAAATGGGACAATAACAACGATAAGACTGTTGTTAATTGCGTTTAGGGATGTTTCTATCCGAGACGTGGCTTGTTGTAATGAAAATGCGTCATACAGACAGCGTTTCCTGGAAACCGTTACTGAAAACTTGTTACTGAAAACGGCAACAAATTAATTAAGTTGGTGAAATGGAAGCTAACCTTAAGAATTAAACTTTTTTTGAGTCAGTCCCAGCTGCTGGACCTCTAATTAAAGTCGACATAAACCGTAAGTAGCAACAGACGAGTTTTGACGTAATTCTAAGTGAAAGGGAAAAATGGAGGGCGTGGCTTGTTTTTTCTACTGGGAATTGATTAGCGCTAGAAAAATAGGCGTTTCAAAGCTCGCAGCAGATTATTGTTAAAGGGGAGTGGTTAACAGCTCTGGCTCCACCCAACCTGTCAGAATGACATCATCAGAGAAGGTCTGGCGTTCCAGAGGGGAAGCATATTTTCAGATTTTGATTCAAAATTATGCAGACACACGAATTTTAAGAAAATAATGATGTGCACGGATAAATCGTTTATAATTAACACTGCAATATTCCATGGATAAACAAGAGCAGTATATTGTGATTTGTATGGTGGCTTTAAACCAACGACACGTTGGATAAGGAAGCTGTAAATTGTGAAGTGACGATGCCTCTGGAGTGTTGGGGGGTGTCGTGAGGTTGTTCAGAAAGGAGAGGCAGTGTTTCATTTTCGGCTGGACGAAAAGGGCAACACTCTCAAAGAAAACAGCACTACAGATGCTGTTCATTTAAGAGCTGCTCGAGTGTGTCATCTCATTCCAATAAAAAGCCCAAAGGTTACTGTCCCAGCCCCCTCGTTTCTCTCCGGCACATTCTCTGTGGCTTTTTTTACACCACGACCCTCTGTCCATTAAGTTAATGGACCCATTCTGATGTAGCACACATTTCCAGGTGTCCACTCTGGACAGGGAAAGACAAGAATATGATTGCGCTTCTGAGGAGTTCAATACTTTTGCACGTTTTGAACTCGTTCGCCACTTCCGCCCGAGTGTTTGTAGCGAAGTTGTTAAGATAAACCAGTAAAAATGATGCGTGTTATCACAGCAGGTGTTTGATGGGGATTCCCTGTTTGACAACTAAAAGCCTTTCTGATTTCTTAATCAATTCGCTCTGCCACAACACAATCTTAAAATGCAAATGCCGTTCAAGATTGCGTCGGCTTATCTCCAAAAACTTTCGTAATTACTTTCTCCTCGCGTAAAATGCAGATGTTCCCGGCGAACAACGCGGCTGCGTCGGGCGGGAGGAGGTACAAATCAGTGCCTGGTATGAGAATGAATTTAAATGAAGGGAAAGCTCCATTAGTCTCGAGCATAATTGATAATTACCCTTTGTATGCGTAAATAAATCTTGCGGGCCAACGTGGCTGTAATTTATTCGCCTTCTGATAATGCATCCCCAAAGGACTATTGTGGGCAGGTTTCAGAAAACAGAGAGAAAAACGAATATTTTCTTTAGAAAAGAGAAAGATTTCAAAGTAGCTTTTTTATTTTAAACATTAAACATTTGCATAAAGCTTTTACTTTCTGGTCTTATTCTGCATGACCAGCTAACAATTTTGGGTTGTAAAACGTTTCATAAGTAACAAAAATGTTTTAACATCATTACTTGGTTATAAAAACATGAATCAAACATTTTTTGAATTCTGTAATGTTTTTAAAACATTACACTCACAACTTAAGAATAACGTTTTTGATAAACGAGATGTAACATACAAAACCTACAAACATTACTGCAAGAATGTTTTTGATTACTTTCAGAGAACTGTTAGAGAACATTAGTCAATGTTATGAGAACGTTTCTGTGTTAGCTGGGGATTTATACTTTAGAAAAGCATTTGACGTCACCCTTTCATTTGGGTAACCCTGCTCCTAACGCCTGTCTTAAACTGTACAAGATGCTTATGACAATTTATCTTATTAATCACCATCATTACATACGACATTTTCTTCCTTGAATGCCTCCGCATGTTGGTTTTGATTATTAGAATGTATATGAATGTGTGTTATCGGTTTTGTGAATTGGTTTGCGCTATAAATCATTTCCGTAAACCCTTGGAAGAATATAGACTCATTGATTCTTCATCACCATCATTCGCTCAATGAGCGCTGCGGAGGTGAGGTTTTCTCATCATACTGAAGACCGTCTTGGTTTTATTGCAGACTATATTTCTGGTGGCTAATCCTTAATGGCTTTTATCTTTAGCGGCCGTAAGTCATATTGTTTGTGACATCTAATGCCACCAGAGCAGTAATGGAAGCATAATTGGGTATTTGCTCTAAGCCTGAAAGTAGAAATGATGAGATGAGCAATAACGATAGGAAATCACCGCGAGGGCCATGACGCTAAAGACGCCCGTCCATACTGGAAAGGAAAATCCCAAATAAGATCTCTTTAATATCTCAATGGTTTCTCATTGAGCTACATTAATCTGACAGCTTCCTAGACTTAAAGTGTATGTCAATAGTGCATAATTTTTAACATATGCTAAGACGTAACAGGAGAAACCTCTTAGAATTGAGAATAAAGTGACGTGCAGGCCAAGCATGGTGACCCATACTCGGAATTTGTCTTCTGCATTTGACTCATCCAGTTAGAGTCGTGAGCAGTGAACACACACTGCAAACCATAAACCCACACCTGGAGCGATGGGCAGCACTGCGACGTCTTGCTCAAGAGCACCCCAGTGGTTTCCTGCTGGTACTGGAATCAAACCAGCCACTTTCTGGTTACGGGTCCAACTGTCTAACCAGTAGGCCACAACTCCCCCTAAATTAAATGGAATGAGATATAACTGAGACAACTACAATTAAATAACCTAAATTAAACGAGACAGAACTGAGATCTCCATGCAGTCTCTGTGTTCTGTGACGCAGAGCCCTAACTTCACTCTTGACGCTGCCTGCGCATAACTGCATTCGTCAAAAGAGCTCGTAATATTCCTGTTGTGGAAATGGGACAGAAAGCTTTGTTTTAACTTGTTCCTCTTGACTGAATTTGCCGTTTGAGATGTAGAACGGGTCCTTCTCTCGCGGAGGCAATCATCAGCTCACTGAGTCGAATGAACGGACCGGTTTCTCTGCGTCCTGGCCGGGAGACAGAGACGTTTGCTGATGACAGGGCTCTGTGGGAGCTTGTCCTCAGCGCTCTGACGTGTTGATAGGCTTTCTAAAGATAGAACGCTCCCCTGTGATAAATATTCCCAATCGACTGAACCCAGTAACTGACGGACCTGAAAGCCTTTTTATGCATTTTACTGTCCTGCCGTTGTACTGCAGAGGCTACAAGACGTGGGCTACGAGGTGAATAAGCCAAAATAGAAAATAAACGGTCCGTGAGGGGAGAGCAAGCAAATGGGTTTAAGATAATCAGCTAAAGCTGAACGTGGGTTCCTCAAGAAACCGCTAGCTTGAAACGTGCGCATAGGACCAAAAACGATGTTGTGATGACTATCGCTTAATTACAAATTAGATTAACGCGGTTTTACCACTTACTACGTGCCTCACGTTTCAGGAAATATGATTAAAGAGACAGCTCACCCAAAACACGAACATCTGTCTCCGTATACTCACACTCATGAAACATGCTCTTGTGAGACACTAAAACATCACAACTCTCATCTCTGTTTGTTCAGCAATTATATGTTTTTTCGAAAGCTACAATATAGCGCACACGTCATACGGACTCCCTGTTCTGTGGTGCTCCTGTGGTGTTATTTATTTTGCTTTTTGTCATTTCTGAAGCTTGACAGACTTGACAAACTTATGCAGAACGAAGCTGTGAGATCATTATGAAGTTCTTTTATTTTGTATTCACAAAAAGAAATGAGAAAAGAGAATGGTCTTTATTTTAAGGGTGGCTACAATGAATACCTCTCGGAAGGAATACCACACGGAAAGTCTCTGAAAAAATGTAGCGAGACTATTCAGAAAAAACTCACGTAAGCTGTCGACCTCTGATCCAAGAGACCGTCTATTAACTGCCTTAGTAAACACAGTAATGATGGACAGCTGGTGAGGGTCAGGGTGCTGCCTCCAAACTCAGAGGGCGATAGACACAAAGTAATATCCCAGCTAATCATTTTAGGCTGTATGAGCATTAAAATTGTATGTTTCCATTAAGTAACAAAAACGTTAAAAGCGAAATTTGGAATGTTTTAGGAACATTTAAAAGGCAGTTTTTTTAAACATTGTATTTATATTTTTCAAACATTTTTTAAAATTCTGTAACATTTTTTAAAACGTTTCACTAACAAGTTAAGAATAACATTTTTGATATATGATTAATGTAAAATACACATTCTACTAACATAACTGCAAGTTATGCAACTGCAACTTTTCGATTAATTCGAGAGAACTTTTAGAGAACATTCAGAGAATGTTCCCGTGTGTTTGCTACTTGAATGAAAACGTTAGGGAAATGTTCTTACGGCTGGGATATGGCTTTGTATTGCTAACAAGAGTTGATTCACTGGCGCTGTGTGAAGGCAAGGACCCGTCTGTGTGAGGGTGAGTACACTGTCAGTGAGGTGCTGGGGAGAGACAGGACAACTAATTGGGGTCAATAACATTTCTGCTGGCTGTACAGATGGCAGCCGTCTGGGGCCCGTGAGACCGAAACATCATAAACGATTGTGTGGAGAACGGCCTCGAATTTTACTTCTCAAAAGAATTCTGCCTGGAGGAGCAGCTGATCGTAGCCCTAGTCCTTTTTGAAATTTGAAAATGCATTCATTTTTACAGACGCATGCATGGTGACGCATGCGTTTGCATTTGAGTGTGCATGCAAATAATAATTGCATCCATACAATTAAAAAAAAACTAGTGTTTTTACAAATGAGAATGTCAACTTCCCAAAGGGAAGTTTTGCTCAGATTTGTCAGGTTTTGCTGACTTTTGGGAACAAATTTGTCCCCAATATATGGTTAAGTAAACACACACACACACATACATACTAAATAAGGACATACCATGTTTCTATTTACTGTTTTTATATAAAGCTAATTGTAATCACTGTGGACTAACCCGCACCTTAAAAGAAATATGTTTGCATTTTTAAATTAAAATACACAAATCTCTTATGGATCTTTTCAAGCTTTTTAAATGTGCATCATTTTCACCTTCAGGTGAAATACAGGCGCGTACATCATAATCCTCAAAATAAAATCATGAGTGTTGTGTCGAGAGGTTCTGCGTGACAGTCAAGGGTCATCACATGTGCACAGACATCACAGTGAGGTCTCTCCTGCTGTTTCTCTCAGATGGTCATGACTGACCAGCAGTCAGCTTGCTCAACCCACATCCACAGCTCTGAGTTTCCTTTACTCCACAAAATGTATTTTTGTCCACAGGTCCGTTTAACAAATTTGGGGAAGAGCTTAATTCTCCGTTTGGAAACGTCTAATTATAGAGAATTCACAGAGACTGTTTTATTCAACTGGGCCCGGTAGGAGTTGAAAGACACAGACACATTCGAGGTTTCCTCTCTCTCCTTTGACGCACATGCGGGCAGACAAATCAATGGCTGAATCAATGAGACGTCAATGGCGTCTTATCATCGCTTGTTGCAGCTTGCCGCTGGTCTCGCAGCCGCTGGCAGAGGTTATTACAGGTCAGCTGACAGGAAAGGTTCTCAGAACGTTGGCTGACGGTCTCTAAAAGTTCTCTCAAAGTCATCAAAAAATGTTAATAGAATGTTTTTTATTTGTATAATATATATACGCAAAAACATTATTCTTGAAAATGTTACCTGAATTAAAATAGGTTGAATAACGTTCTTATAGCCAAGCAAGAGCCTTAATACAACTGGAACGTTCCTAGAACATTCAAGATGGCATTTTTTATGTTTTTGTTACTTAATGGAAATGTTAGGGAAACATTCTTTCAGCCTAAAATCGTTAGCTGGTATTTCTGACCATGTCCTACCACTCATTGCCCCCAATATTTCAGAGAGTGTTTGAATTTATACGTTACCCAAAATTCCAGAGGCGTAAAGTATCTGCGTGTTGTACATTATCGGCGGCGTTCCTGTGTGTCTTTTAAAGGGTAAATTGAATGGGATCCACACAATTCCCTTTGTCCGGCAATCATTCACTTCCATCTCACATATTTTGGCTTCCCGAGTGCTACAAGTGAGATTGATGGTGTGTGCAAACTGGCAAGCGCTTAATGGGATTTCTTTATCACTGCTGTGATTCACAGGGACGGCTGTTTAAAGGCTGGACTCCACTGATGGAGAGAGCTGCCCTCTCGCCCCGTGCATCTGCTCAAGAGGAGATATTTCTGATAAACTGCCGAACTTAGAAAGGAGGTGCTGGCTTTGTTCCAGAAGTGACCGAGTGACTGTCAATGCGCATGGGGCTTATCATGGTGGTTTATGTGTCTCTGCTTTTGGGTTTTACCCTGTAAATGTGTCACTTGTTAACAGGTTTCTTAGAACGCTGGCTAAGGTTTTCTAAAAGTTCCTTCAAAGTTCCTCAAATGTTCTTGCAGTGATGTTAGTAGAACTTTATAAATATTATATATCATATTTCAACAACCGTAAGTTGTTAGTGGAACATTTTATAAACATTACAGCATTTAAAAATGTTTGATTAACGTTCAAATAAGCAAGCATAACATTAATGCAACATCTTTTTGAACGTTTCTGGAACTTTCTGAATAACATTTTGAACATTGTGTCTGGGCTGTGTCTGTGCATTGACCTTTAACCTTGTGTGTTCAGACCCAACAACATTTTGAACGTAACATGAAGGCACAAATTTCATGCGGTATTTTTGTGTAATATTACAACACACAGAAACTAAATGATAATAATACAGTTCATATAAAGTTATTATATATTAAAATTGTACAGGATACCAATTCCAAACATACTGTGGAGGGTGGAAACAAATAGTTACATCAATAGTTACATTGGTTACATCAGTTAAATAGTTAACTGATGTAACCAAATGGAACCTTACAGTAAAGTGTTGCCTTTGTGTTGATTCTAGGTTTGACAATAGCCCCGATAATATAATAACCCAAATAGGAGACCATTAAATAACCTCCCATCACCTCATTCAATATCAGCAGAATCTGAAGGGACTCAGAGGGGCTCTCACTGATTTTAGTAGCGCTTACATCACCCACAATCTAATTACAGTCATCTTGTGTATGATAAAGGCCCAGATGAGGTTCTTCTTCACAGTTAATGACCCCTCCCCAAAAACACACTCGATTCATTTGACTTGAGATGATATTGTGCTGCAGCACTCATTAGAGAGGCCAATAAAAACACACCAATACACCTGAACCATATATATATATATATATATATCAGTATATCAGTGATGATATATGTGTGTGTGTGTGTGTGTGTGTATGGTATGCATGACGATCCATAAGTATATAATGGTAATTGTCAATTTTTAAATTAACGCCTTCATATTAATTATGAAAATATTATTATGAAATATATATTATGAATATTTTGTTTAATTTTATAGTAAAACATTGACATTCCTTGACAGTTTTTGAGTTCAAACGCTTGTGAATGCTAACCAAGGTTTAAATGGCAAACTAGTTATGTATACAAATTTTAAATAGCTCCCTTCTCATTGATGTCTCTTTTGTTTGTTTTGTTTTTTGAGCACAGTGAGAGAAAACAGTTGCTGGATTCTGATTTTCCAGGAAAGTCATTTCCAATCCACTAATCCTTCTCTGCACAGTACGAGTCACGCAGCACGCAGAGCTGTAGCTCTCTCTGCAGTTTCTGTGGTGCGAGAAGGGCCGGACACCACATTTAATTCTGGGCTTTCTTCTTGAAAAACTGCTGATGTGTATTTTCACCTCTTTTCCTCTCATTTAACCTCCTCGAGTTTGGAGAATGAATCATACTCTGAATGTTCCAAATTCATGATGCTCAGATTTTTCATTCAGTTTGTAGGACGCGACATGTTTTCTTTGAATGCAAATAGAAAGAAATTAATAGATTTTTGGTGCAATGAAATGCTATTTTTCCATTCCACCAGCTCTGAAAAGCAACAACACCTTCCTACCACATGATATGAGATATTGTTCCTGCCTGTTGCACAAACTGGGGTGCTTTAAATTATGAGTAAAAGCACAATTCATAATCATCTGACAGGACACAGAAAATCAATTAGATGCATAACAGGTTGTGTTGTCATCAGTTCACTCTATATTCATAAACCAATTACAATACAAAGTATCTGTAATAAGTTTCACTAATGTACATCTTATAATGAGCAATACAATTTGCAATAAAACCATATATTTTGTGTTCTGTGTTGTACATGTCTGATCATTTTTCTGTTATCTGTGTTTTTATTTGTATTATATTTAAAGGTGCTTTGAAACAATGTCACATCGTAAAAAGCACTATAGAGATAAAACTGAATTGAACAGGTAAGGCGTGTCAGAGGTACAAACACAAAACACAAGTGTGATCAGCATTTTTGTGAGTTTTGATCACCTCTGCGCTACCATGTTGTAGACAGGACCACTCAAAAGACAGCACTTAGCTGAGCCTAGGGAACAGTTAATTGATTACCCATGCCACCTACCCCCTCTGAATCCTCTCTGTGCAGATAAGTGTCATCTCTGAAATCGAACCCTCCGCCTGCCGCGCTTCCATTTGATTAGTCGCCGGAACAATTATCTTAATCGTGTCATCTTAACGAACCGCCACGATAAGTCGCCTTCGGCCCAGTAATCCAGAAGACCACCGCCTACACAGAATACTGTCTCTTATCGTCC
>JAZGTJ010004239.1:11905-31722 GCA_036877575.1 Botia almorhae | reverse complement strand
AACAACTCTTTTGTTTTGTTACAATGAAGAAAGGCACAAACACGAACCATGTCTCTGTAACAGCAAGCCAGCTAACGTAAACAAGTGCTACTTTCCAATGCAAAGCACGGTGCAGAGATTGGATTAGACAAGGCTTTTGTCATGTATAATGTTACACTGCTTATTAATAATGCTTAAAAGGGGCCGTTCGAGCCGATGACGTAGATATGTACTCTACAAGCCACGCAGCCAATGAGCGCTCAGAAAAAAACGCATCTACGTCACGGGCTCAAACGAAAGTTTTAAAACCGGAAGCACGAAATGGTCACAAAAAGCGCAAAAATGACCAATTTCCACTTTGTAACATTTTTAGTGACATATATTACTGTTTTCAGCAATGTACAACATGTATATATCTGTAAACAACTCAAAAAATGTGTTTTAGGGTGTTGTGACCCTTTAACAGAGCCAAATAGATACGCCTCCTCGGCATCAATCTGGATAGGGAGAGGTTGAGATCTGTCTCCCTTCTCTGACTCTCCACCCGGACCACTAGCAGGTTTCAGCAGAGACACATGAAAAGTGGGAGAAATACGGTAATTAGCAGACAAATCTAAAGAGAAGGATACTGGAGTTATTTGGGTGGTAATTTTGAAGGGACCAACATACCTGGGACTGAGTTTTCTGCATGGCAGCTTAAGACAGAGATCCTTCATGGATAACCAGACCTATTGACCAGGAGTGTATGCCAGACCGGGATGTCGATGCTGATTGGCTTTCTGGGTTTGTCGTCAGACAGTATGTAGTAAGTGGGTGTGAGCGCGCTTCCAGACCACCTCAGTCATTTGGCAACTGAGATCTGACAAATAGCACAACCCTGGACAAACTTGATTGTGTCAGATGATAAGGTGGGCAATACCTGGGTGACCTGAACTGGGAACATCATGGATTTGTGTCATCAGACGTTTGTGTAAAGGCTCGGGAGCGAAAGTAACATCAGCGGGGCATTCGGGAGGAGGTGGATTCTGGCTGTTAAAAGTTGTTTATCTCAGTCATTATGTTCTATTGTACGGGTGCTACGAGAAGGTTCTCAGGGATGATATTCTTGGGACTGATGGAGTCAACTGTTTCTTCACTTTGGCGAGAGAGAGCATCGGCTTTGGTATACTTGGAGCCTGGTTGATAGGTTACAGTGAAGTGAAATCTGGTGAAAAGCACCTATCTTGCCTGCCTAGGGTACACACGTTTGGCTGAATGCAGATATTCGAGGTTCTTGTGATTGTCTTTACCCTGCAGGCTGAATCAGGGAAGTTTGAGGGTCTGATGAATCCTTTGGCTAGTTCTTCCTCTATATACGTTTTCCTAGCCTCAGGAACCATCTAGGAGCGGTGGTTTGGAAGCTGTGGCTTCTTGCTGAAGGCCTTCATCAAGTCTGCATATTCAGGATGCAAGTTTGATTCATGCGTGTTCACATCATGTTAAGTGGGAGTGTGATCGGGTAGACAGGTAATCCTAGATAGACAGCGTTCTTGATAGGTAGAGCCCCATTGAGTATTTTGTCCTTCTGTGTGGGTTATGTGTGTGAAGCCAGGGCAATCCTAACCATACCAAAAATGGTATGGTTAGGTGCATGGATGACGTAAAATCTGATCCTCTCAGAATGAAGAGCTCCTTCTTCAGTGGAGAATTTGCAAGCTGACTTCTTCGGTGATGAGTCGAAATTTTCCCTCCCCAAGACGTCGGCCGTTGAGTGCCTCCACTGCCAGGGGGGAGTTACAGGGAGTTAGTGCTAGATCATTCTGGAGAGCGAACTCATGGGAAATAAAATTGCAGGCTGCTCTGGAGTCTACCAGGGCAGTAGTGGATACAGTTCAGTTCTTGACAATAATCTCAACCGGTAACTTCATGCTTGAAATGGAGGGTAGGGTACAAGTGTCATCATCAAACCGGGAAGGTTGACTTCACATGACTGGTCTGACCACAGTAGACACAGGTGATTCTGCCTGTGGCGTTCACGTTTTTCTGGGGTGAGGTGAGCGAATCCTAGTTGCATTGGTTCTGGGATGGCTGTGTTCTCTGGTATGTAGCGGGGGGTGGCTCGGGATGGACAGCGGGAGCGGATCAAGTTGATTTGAATGGCGAGCTCAATGTATTTCTCCAGATTTTCCCCGGTATTCCTTCCTTCCTTTACTAGGTTAAGCAGAGTTTAGCGATTGTTTCTGTAGTAAAACTATAGCAAATTAAGCATTGTCTCGCTACCATAAATTCATTAAAAGGTAATTCTTCAAAAAAGTCTTTGGTTACTATACTTTAAAATAAACGCATGATCAATTTTCATAAAAAGTATTCACAGAAGTCACATAATGTGAATGCATAATGTTCCGCTAAATATAATATCCTGACTTGAACTTAAAGATCTGATGTTGAGCTGTCGCAATCAGGTAGGTTGAAAACTCGCTTTTTTATAAATCAAGCACAATCATCTTAAAATCTTCTGTATTGTTCTATTGAAGATTAAAGGTCATTGGACTAACTGAGGGTGAGTAAATTAACAGCAGATTTGCATTTTCTGGGGAACCATGACTTTAAGTCATCCCCAAAAGTTCCTCTTTACTTAGTAAGTAAAAAAGTCATAATGTTTCACCCAGTAAAATGGGCTATACATGCTGTTTCATGCTTTAATGTTATTGAGGATAATGGTATTGTCCGTAAAATTCATTTTGTTTTAAACTTTTTATGTTCTTTCTTTCAGTGTTTTTGACTGTGAGCATGACATGTCTTATAGTGGCAGTAGAGCTTCCACATCAACTCTTGAGCATAGACAGGCAGAAAAAACTGAGCTGATGAGGGCTCAGACTCTACCCAAGATATCTGAAGAACAGGCACGAAAGGCCATGCCTGAGAAACTTAAGAAAGACACTGGAAGGTAAGGTTTTAAAAAAAATGGCCACAGTTCTTAGAACAACCTATTCAACAACAACATTCTTTTTATTTTCCTTCAGCAACTCTGCAATTTTGCAAGTAAACAAAGTGCAGCGTTGCACAAGCTTTGGTGTCCCCAATGCAAACTCTATCAAACAGATGCTTTTGGACTGGTGTAGATCCAAGACCTGTTCCTATGAGGTAGGACAATCAACTCTTGTGTCATTTCAAACTTGTATGATTATCCTCAATGAAACACAAAGTTATTTAGCAGAATTTCTGAGATGCTCCTTTTCAATTAAAACTAAACAGAAGTACTCTATACAGCCTATGTTCTATATTTAAATTATTTTAAAGCCATGTAATACGTTTAAGTCCATTTCTCACCTAGAGCTAAGTCATTGTTTGTTGAACATAGCACTCTACTGGACCTCTCACATCTTATTTTTAACTGTGTGTCTTCAAACTTTGGCTTGTGTCTGATTGTTAGCCATTTATATAGTTGGTTCTTGCATATATCAAACACAATGCAGTGCTTTTAAATAATGAATTATATACAAGCATTAATGTGTTTTGGGATTGTAAATTTCATTTTTGAGTGAACTGTGCCTTTAGGATATATTTGTACGCTAACATACCTGCCATGGCAATTGTTGCTATCTTTGTCATTGCCTACATGTCATGAAGAATGTGGACATTCAGAACTTCTCCTCTAGTTGGAGTGATGGTATGGCATTCTGTGCTCTAGTGCACAACTTCTTTCCGGAGGCCTTTGACTACACCAGCCTTAGTCCCAGTAACCGCAGACAAAACTTTGAGGTGGCCTTTAGCACAGCTGAGTGAGTATATATGCATGTCACATGACCAAGTATGTACAAGATTTAGAGAAAAAAATTTTATAGCAAACTTAAATATTAAGTTTGAAATATTTTCCACATTTTGAATTTCCCCAATTTTCACATTTTCTATTTAGATTCTCATGAAACATCATATTTTCAGTTGGCTGCCCTTTATATGAAGGAGTAAATTTGTCTTTAAACATGTTACTTCTACTGTTACATGCACTGTACTTTGTTTCCTTTTTGAGTCTGTTTTAATAATGCATCCAAACTCTTTACCCAGTGTAACCAATATGCATCTCTGTTTCTCTCAAATTAATCAAATGCTACATCATTCATTTTAGTCAGTTTCATCTAAATGACTAAGCCTTCATTACTAGCTTTCCAACTATTTACATTTTACATGCCATTTTCTTTACATGCCATTTTCTTTTCTCTTTTAGAAATAAAAACATCCTTTTTAAAATTTCCTTTCTAAATTATAAATATTTATAAATATTATAAATATTTACTAAAATAAAAATAAAGTGTCAAAATAAAGTGAAACAGTTTTGCATTAATTGCATAACTTCCCTGTGATGGTCTGATAACTTCTGCAGTGGTCATTTATATGAAATACAAATAGATTTTAGGCTAACCTCATTTTCTCACATTGTAAAACTCATGTGTCGTGTGTGTATTGTGAAAAGTACTTACATGTGAACATACATTATACAGCGAATTAGACTCATATATCAACAGACATATCAACAGATTTTCTTCCTTCTGTGTTTCAAGTATATAATTCTGAAAGAGTGTCACTGTGTCTAACAGATCACGCACGTTTAACCCCAGCTAGCCAAAACATGTAACTGTTACGTAACGCAACATATTCTGATGACCAAACATTCGTTGTAGCAGCGAAAACAGAAAAGTGGAAGTCCTGGTTTCATCGGCATGACATAACTTTGCGTAGTTGCACGGAATTAATCTCGACATTGTGAAATTATCGTGCTTGGGTAGCCATTTGGTTTTTTCATTTTTGCTTTGTATTTTCAGATTTGTTTTTCATTTTTAAAGGGCTTGAAGTCTAACAATGCAAAAAATTAGTTTTTTCTAGCTTGAATTTATTTTAAAGCTAGACACCATTTCTTGACACCACTATTAAACTGCACATTTACACTGAAAATGCAACATTTGGTATTACTAAACACCTAAGCATTACCCAGGAGTGTAATGGATCATTTGGTGGGTGGCATTTTCATTGAAAACTTCATATAATAATTTTTTTATTTACATAAACATGCATAATGTTAGTAGACAATATTAAAGATACTAAATAATTACATAGGAATAAATATTAACCAAAACACTTTAACTAGAAGGTAAATAATAATAATTATTTTAAGGTTGTGAATGTTTTGTCATATAACTGACTGGGAGAAGTTGCTGTCCTCAGTTGTCTGTTCCGGTTGCCATGGTTACTAATAGCCTATTTAACAATTAAAATAATAATAAAGATTACAGAACATACACATAGACTTTATGTTCCTAATTTTTCTATATTTTAATAAAGGTCGTTAATTCGTTAATTTCGTTAAGTTGAGAAGTATTAAGTGTCTCACCTGATTACAAGAAATTTTCTGTCAGAGGAACTTTCCTGTCAGGCACTGATATAACTATATTACCAAAATAAAATACGTAACTGGACCACTTTTGGTTACCTTGCAAATTTAGGGGATGGTAAAGGCGACGTTGTGAATTGCTTCAGCTTTTTACTAAGAGAGACATTTTGCTACTAATTGTCTAACACTGACATAGCCTAAATAAAGCAAATAGTATGTAAATTTGCAGAATTTGAGCAAATAAATTTTTTGTCTGCGGCTTCCCCGCAGCCTTATTTATGTCAGTATAAGACAATTAGTCAGTGTTTGTCAATAGTCAGTCAATAGGCTATGTCAGTGTTAGACAATTGGGGGCAGTTGTGGCCTACTGGTTAGTGACTTGGGCTTAATCAAAAGGTTAATCACAAACACACAACACACATACAGTTTGGCATTGAAAAAGATTAAAAAGGTAAAGATTAAAGTATAAGATTTTTGTAAATTCAGCAGCCTAAACAAACCATCAGTTTCTTAATTCCAACACAACTCAGTGAAAGGGCTAATGATGTTAATGCAGCAATTACTAAGACCAAGTATGATACTTGCATGTATTGCCCATTGAAGAAATGTGTTGTGATGCAGTAGTTCGGGCTCCAGTTGATTTTCGCTGGATGTTGTATTGATAAGAGGGAAAACCAGTTTGATGCAGAGGTCTTTGATGAAAGGAAAGACTAGGCTGCAGCCTGGAACAAGTTTCGAAATCTGCTGAGAACTTCTTCTAGTTCAGCATTCTTATTCAGTTGAGAGGTCTTTGATGAAAGGAAAGACTAGGCTGCAGCCCGGAACAAGTTTCGAAATCTGCTGAGA
This sequence comes from Botia almorhae, assembly GCA_036877575.1. NCBI lineage: Eukaryota > Metazoa > Chordata > Actinopteri > Cypriniformes > Botiidae > Botia > Botia almorhae. The sequence goes on along the minus strand of JAZGTJ010004239.1, from coordinate 25,532 downwards.
ACTTCTTCTAGTTCAGCATTCTTATTCAGTTGAGAGTCCTTAAAGGACTGTAGATGATGACCTGTAGAAGGTGTACAGTGGAATGGCGAAGAGAGAGAAAGACCAAAAGACCACAAAAAGCACTTGTGTCCTTGGACACTGGACTTTTAACTGGTGAGGATGTCACACCCTGAAGAGATGTGTAATCCAATCAGAGGTTGTCCTCTCTGAAGGACATATCTTCCAACATGCTGTTTGCATATGAGATTTTCAGAGGGAGGTCTTCTGGGAGGTCTTCATCAAGAGGACACATTTGCGATTTTAAGTTCCAGTACATGGATAGTAGATTCATATCCATGATTTAGGTCATGCATTAGACTGAACAAATCATTCAAACTGATTCACAAATTAATTCAAACGGCGTTGCCTGTTCAATCAATACCTTGTAAAGAATCGAGTAAAAGAGTCATTCAATTGTGAAAACGGCAGTAACAAGAGACAGCAGTCTTGGAATAAACTGCACATTTCATAATGCATTAAAATTAATTAACTACGGAATGTTGCGCAGTGTAACAATATTGTTTCATTTAAAATATGATCACTGTATTTACCTTTAAATGTACTCCTAAGAGTACATTTTACAAAACGTTACTCAAATAAATGTAATGTAGTAAATGTAGCATATTACTACCCACCTCTGTACTTTATTTCAGGATTTATTCCCCTTTATCTGATTCTTAAAGCTGTTTTAACATTAAATGCACATTACTGTCATCATGGCAATCTGTCCAGGTTGCCATGGTTCACTCACATTGCTGCTCATTTGCATAGTCCTGTGCTCTTTTTAACTTTGTTGCTTTAAAGCATGAGTTTTTATTGAAAATGTATGACTTTCTTTAGTATTTGCACATTTCTTTAGTATTTGCACAAAATTGCATCTTATGTCCAGCAGATTTGATTTTACATTCTTTGAAATGGCAACAATTTCTCAATAAAGTCCCCCTTACAACTTTACAACACAAGGGATTGTGTTTGCATTGCTATCATTATTTCTTCATATGTAAATAAAATCACTGATGCATAGTATTGCTCTGTTTGTGACCTGTGCAGGCAAAATGAGTCAGAATGAGCACTGGCTAATTACAAACTACAGACAAAACAAGTGAAAACTTGTGGTATTCACAAATTGAATTCATTACGCCCTCGTCTAGCAATCCAATGCTTCCAATTTTCATTGTTTAAAAAATCAAAACAAAAATTTATTTTTGAAAATTTGCTCATTGTGACTCATTTTGCCAGCACAGATCACATTTAATGTTTATATGTCTGTCTATGCACACATATTTGTTATTAAAGGAATAGTTTGCCTAAAAATTTATTTTCATTTTTCAAATTTAAAAAATGTGAACAGTGGTATTTTTACTAAAAAAAAGTTTCCGAAGCCATTCTATAGCATCATATGAGGAGCATACTGAAATTTTAGTATTTGCTGAAAGTCTTCTTTTGTAGCTTACAAATTTCAGTAGGTGTGTTTGACTTTGAATTTGATTCTCATAGGCTGTGTTTACACTGGCACAAAAAATTTGATTTTTTTTACCCACATCTGACACAAAATTTGTTGCACATGTGTAAACACAGAAATCCACACAAGATCTGTTTTTTTGTTTCAGATCTGAGCTGCTTCTGGATGTGGATTTAAATTGGATGTCTGATATCCAGACTTGCATTAAAACACATATCCGATTCACTTATAACGGGTGTAATATCACTGTTTTATAATGGATTGTGTTGAACGTCATAATTTTGCACATGTACCACTGGCTGCAATGCCAGTGCAAGATAAAGAGCATTAAAGCCAAATATAAGAAGGCTATATGAATATAGTGTTTAAAGTGTTTAAAGCCATCTTTATGATGGCAGCATTCAAAAACACTTTGGTTTTTTTGTCTAATTAATTGCTGTTGGATGTACTTTTGCCGACTTTTGAACAGATGAATTAGCAAAAGTCCATCCACAATTCGAGAGTCATTCGTGGCACTTATATTAGTGAATGACTGGAATCTTTTTGGCCAGGAGATTAATGTAAACATGTGCATCAGATACGGACTCAAGATAGGCCATAGTGTGCTGAACCTACGACAATCATGGCAGATCACAGAGTGTTACGCAGTAAAATTTACAGTATATTTTAATGTAGTGTATTAGGATTACATGACAAGAGTTGTAACTGTTAAAAAAAATATGATTTTGTGAGAGTAAGTGGAACTGAAGGTGTCAGAATTAATATTAAATGCACATAATTAGCCATGTTTACATGCACACTTTTTTATCATTCTGATTAAAATCATGTGCTGGTTGAAATTGTTTATGCAATGGAGATTTAGAGGTGTTGGGATCCATGTGCAGCGCTTTATTTATAAACATGGTCAAACAGGCATAAGTCGGCAACAGGTAAACAACAATAACGGAGGCAAGACAAATACAGAATAATCCAATAATCAGGGCAGGCAGCAAAATAGTAAACAATCCAAATCAAACACGAAATAGCTAACAGGGACAAATGCTCAGAAATGACACCAAAAGCAAATTAAGACTTCGCAATCTTCTCTTCTTCGAAGAGTCCAGCTATATATAGGAAGAGTTGATTGTCCCCAGGGAACCAAAGGCAAAGATTGTTTCTGGGTGAAGTGCATGATGGGAGTTTTAGTCTCGGTGGTGATGTCAGTAATCAGGTGATGGGTCCCTCTGCTGGGGTGAAGGAGGCTGAGCTGAAGGCTCCTCCAAGATAGAGCCCCCCCATGGTGTCGAGGTCTTCTACGAGGATGAGGGGGTGGTCTCTCTGGGTGCACCCTATGAAACTGTTCAATCAGAGTGGGATCCGGGATGTTACCTGCAGTAATCCAAGAGTGCTCCTTTGGACCATACCCCTCCCAGTCAACCAGATACTGGATGGTGCCACCCCGGCGCCTCAAACCTGAACCCGATAGGCTTCCTCGCCATCTACCACAATGGGGAGGTTTGCTCACTGGGAGGCCCCTCCGACTCGCCCCTCAGTTAGCCAGCAGGTTTTAGCAGTGACATGTGGAAGGTGGGAGAAATTCAATAATTAGTTGGTAATGCAAGACAGAAAGAGACAGGAGAAATCGGGCCTACGTACCTTGGGTTAAGTTTCTTGCAATGGGACTTGCCAAAGTTTACGGGTGGACAACCGACCCACTGGCCTGGTCTGTAGGCTGAATCCTGGCATCTGCGATGGTTGGCGTAGGTGGTCTGGCGGCGAACAGTGTGAAGGAGATGAGTATGAGCCCGATTCCATATCTCCTCACAGCGTTGGAGCCATTCAGTAACTGCTGGAAGTTCAGTGGGTTCTCTAGACCATAAAAATAGTGGGGGTTGAAACCCCAACACACATTTATGTGTCATGCCAATTGCAGGTTTCACTAGAGAGTTTTGGGTGTATTCTGCCCACATAATGAACTTACTCCAGTCGTTTTGTCTTTGTTGGCAGTATGATCTCAGAAATCGGGTAATCTCCTGATTCATTCAGTTTGTCCATTAGACTGCAGGTGATACCCCGAAGTTAACTAATATTGACCCCCAGATGCTTAAAAAATGCAGTCCAAACCCTAGATGTAAACTGTGGTCCACGGTCAGATACAATATTCTTATTAAGGCCATAAAAATAAAAAACAAAATTGCATAAAGCTTCAGCAGTTTCGAGAACGGTGGGCAGTTTAGGGAGAGGGATTATGTGACATGCTTTAGAGAAGCGGTCAATCACAGTCAGAATAGTGATATTACCCTGTGAATTAAACAAATCAGTGATAAAATCTACCGATATATGAGACCAGGGACAACGAGGAGTGGGTAAAGGTTGAATCAAGCTGGCAGGGAGTTGTTTGGGTGATTTAGATTGAGTGGGCATTCTGGGGGTGGGGGTTCTAGAAGGTTGATGTCTGTTTGAATGTCCCATTGAACCGGAGCTACCAACACTTTTTCAGGGATGATGTTTTCTAAGGTGGAAGGTGGGAGAGGTTCCTCTGACTGGCGAGATAATGCATTAGCCTTGCTATTCTGTGACCCAGGGCAATAGGTGATAGTGAAATTAAACCTGGTAAAGAATAATGTAATTATAATAATTTTGTAAAATAATTTTGGGAGGAGTGCTGTGACGTTAAGTTAAGTGCTGTGACGTTAAGCGTCGTGAAAGCACGTTCGGCCTCAGGAGACCACTTTAATTTGCGCTTGGTAAGGAAAGAAAGCAGCTCGGTAGTAAGCTACGGAATTTAAGCCCTGAATAAAATGGCGGTAAAAATTACAGACAGTCAAGGCCATTCTGTTGGAATGGAAACACCAGATCTGGAAACACCAGATCAGATTAGACATATAAACAGTTAACACCTCATGTAAACAGTAAATCGATATCCTTTAATCGGAATGATTTTAATAGGAATGACAAAAAGTGTGCATGTAAACATGGCTATTGTGGAGTCTGGATGAATATTGTCACGGGTGAGGAATCACACGACAAGGCAGGTGGTGCAAAAATACCCCGGAGGGTGGATTTATTAACAAAATAGGGGTGAGCGGTGCGTGGGGGTAGCAGCCGGGCTGGCTGCTGGTGCAGGTGATGGTGCTGGTGCGGCTGGTGTGGCTCGTGCTCGGGGTTGCGTCCCTCCTGGCGGCGTGAGTGTGCGGTGCGCTGTCTGGAAGCTAAATTTCTGACATTCTGTGCAGGGTCATGTCTTAAAGTCAAATGCACTTATTTTATCTTAAGCATATACAAACCTGACACAACATAATTTATCATGACAATTTGTTCTGCATCATTGACATCAAACCTGACACTAGTAAGGACTTTTTGGCAGTTAAAATTACAGTTGTTTTTTTACATGTATAATAACAAATAACTCAAAAATTTTTCAAAGTTTCTTCTTTTGTAAGTCATAAATTTAAAATGTTTAAAACGTATTTTAATGTAGTTTTTTGGTAAACTATGCCTTTAAGATTGTAAAGCACGAAAACACATTTAAATATGCTGACATCAAGTTTTATGTTGGGTTTATGATTTTATGTCTCATATCTTTCTTCTCACTGGCCTTTATATTACCCTTTTTTTGCTGGTGACCCCTGATCTTTTCTAGGCCTCTGTAAAATCCTACTTTACATCTATTTTATTTATTACTTGAATTTTTTTTTAACTCCCTTCGTCTTCCTATTCTGTCCTTTCTCTTGTCTTTAAATCCTCAATTCAGTCTTCTGTGAGGGTAGGAAGCTGACAGACTGTCTGCAGCTTTTGGATGTGGAGGATATGGTGCAAATGGCTGGACTGGAAGTGTGTGTACATGTACCTCCAGGAGTTCTACAAGGGCTTGGCACAGAAGGGCTTGTTCAAAACCAAAACCATCCCAAGTCAAAACACATAATAAATGGTGAGAGTTAGATCAGATCTTGAAAGGAAAATGTCTCAGGTTATGTATGTAACCCAGTTCCCTGAGACAGGGAATGAGACGCTGCATCATGACATGACACTATAGGAAATGCCAGGCAGACATGCCGGGTCTGAACATATGTAAAATCACGCCTATTTATGGGCAGGTCAAGGTCATGTGACGTAGTGTTACACACCACGTAGCCTTAAAATACATCAAATTGTAAGTCTGAAGAAATGCCATGCAGGCATTAATGAAGTGTGGCAACGCAACACTGCTTTTTGTTTCTTTTGATGGAAATCAACACTGTGTCATGGCTTCATGCTATTGGGAATGTTACTGGGCAAAATCTAGCTACAGAAAGAGCCTGTAGATCCCCTGCCCTCTTGAGCAATGTTAGAGCTAATAATAGAGCCACCTTGAAATTCAGAAAGTTATCTAAGGCTGACTTTAGAGGGTCAAATGGAACCACTGATAAGCCCCTTAAAACTACAGTAACCAACCATCTGGCACCATGCATAAAACAAGACACTAAAGGATATCTCTCAAATCAGGCTCATAAACAGGTTCTTGGCTAGCAGAAATAGCGGCCACATAAACCTTGAAGCAGGAGCTAATGACTGGTTAGCAGGAGCTAACGCTGCAGAAATGTGCTTTAAAAGGAACTCCAGCACTTAACCAAAAGGCAGTGAACAAAGTCAACATGGCATTGTTCACACAATGACAGAAAGAGCTCCCACTTCTGGGCATACAATTTCCTAGAAGAAGCTCTGAAACTCAGAATGGTCTCCACAGCCTCTGATAAGAGACCCGTATCTTAGAGCTGGCTCCCCTCAAGGGCCAGACCCACAGTTTCCAAATTTACAACTGGGGGTGAAATCAACAGAAGAGACAGAAGATCCCTCCGGACTTGAAACTCCCAAGGGACTCTGCCCAGGAAAGACATCTGAGAACCAAACTCAGGTTGGCAAGAATGGCACTACCAGGAGTAAACAAACTTGGTTCTGGTAAACCCTTGCTAGAACAAAGGAAAACAGATGCAGCCTGGGCCACGTCTGAACCATGGCATCCAGCCTCAAGTAGATTTTCTTAGCTTTACTGTATCTGTCAACGGCGGAACTAACAGTGTCACCGAACTGTGAGTAAAAAATCAGGGTATTCAAAAGAAAGGTCTCATCTTTTTCTTTGACACTCAATAAGTTGAACCACAGGTGTCTCTCCATTGCCAGCAAAGCAGCCATACAACGCTCATGCTCTGCTTCCAGACAAAACACACACATATCGTGTGTCACCAACTAAAACGTAGCATATTCAGGGTGGCACATGCTTCTTAAAATTCTTTTAACTTATTTCTCTTTTTTTGGCTTTTTTTCTAATTGCTTTATAATGCTATTTTCTTTTTTTCCTCACACTTAACCTGACTAACACAGACATATAGATGGCCTTCCGATGGCCTTCCTGAAGACAAGAAGTTGATGACACATTTTGCAGGCACCTTTTAAGGCTATGTGGTTTGCAACACTACATCACATGACCTTAACCTGCCTAAAAATAGGCGTGATTTTACATATGTTCAGACCTTGGCTTCTCTGAAGTGCATTCCCCATAGTGTCAAGCCATCCCTGAAAAGGAAACTCTGCTTGGCCAATCTTCAGACTGACAAAAGGCAACGTTCATTAAATATAATGGTGGATTTTAATAAACGTTGCTTTAACTTTGTATAAATAGTGTATTTAAGGCAAAAGTGTTAATACCTTTGTTCAAATGTGTAGCAAATAAATAAAACACCACCAAAGTGCAGTACTGTATATTACATGAGACTGTAAACCAGATTTACTGTCACACAGCAGCTCTCTTACAACAATCTGGAAGAACTAACGTTACATAAACTGGATGAAAGAATTAGACTAAGGGAAAGAATGAGCTGACATACTACAAGGGGTTACATAAAAAACAGTGGTTATAATACAGTGGTAATACAGTGGTAACAAAATGTATTGAGACAACTAAGCCACCCTCAAATTATTTGAATGTCATTGCATTAGATAATAAAATATCAAACCAATTAGTGCAATTTTAAAGGCAGACATCACAAGCATACTTTATAGGCAATATACAGTACAGTAAGGGGAATAAATATTTGATCCCTTGCTGATTTTGTATGTTTGCCCACTGACAAAGAAATGATCAGTCTATAATTTTAATAGTAGATTTATTTTAACAGTAAGAGTCAGAATAACAACAAAAAAATCCTGAAAAACGCATTTCAAAAAAGTTCTAAATTGATTTGCATTTTAATGAGTGAAATAATTCCCTCCAAAGGTAATCTCTTTTAAAGGAGTGCTCCTAATCTCAGCTTGTTACCTGTATAAAAGACACCTGTCCACAGAAGCAATCAATTAGATTTACTCCAAATCCACTACGGCCAAGACCAAAGAGCTGTCCAAGGATGTCAGGGACAAGATTGTAGACTGTAGATTGGAATGGGCTACAAGGTCAGCACCAAGCAGCTTGGTGAGAAGGTGACAATAGTCTGGGGCTCCATGCAAGATCTCACCTTGTAAAGTTTCAATGATCATGAGAACGGGGAGTAATCAACCCGGAACTACACAGGAGGATCTTGTCAATGATCTTAAGGCAGCTGGAACCATAGTCACCAAGAACAAACCAAGAACAAAAAGAACAAGACACTAAGCCATGAAGGACTGAAATCCTGCAGCGCTCGCAAAGTGCCCCTGCTCAAGAAAGCACATGTACAGGCCCGTCTGAAATTTGTCAGTGAACATCTGAATGATACAAAGGAGAACGTGTTGTGGTCAGATGAGACCAAAATCGAGCTCTTTGGCATCAACTCAACTTGTCGTGTTTGGAGGAGGATGAATGCTGCCTATGACCCCAAGAACACCATCCCCACCATCAAACATGGAGGTGGAAACATTATGCTTTGGGGGTGTTTTTCTGCTAAGGGGACAAGACAACTGCACCGCATCAAAGGGACGATGGACGGGCCATGTACCATTAAATCTTTAGTGAAAACCTCCTTCCCTCAGCCAGGGCATTGAAAATGGGTCGTGGATGGGTATTCCAGCATGACAATGACCAAAACACAAGGAAACCCAGGAGTGGCTCAAGAAAATGCACATTAATGGACATCCTGGAGTGGCCTAGCCAGTCTCCAGACCTTAATCCCATAGAAAATCTGTGGAGGGAGCTAAAGGTTCGAGTTGCCAAACGTCAGCCTTGAAACCCTAATGACTCGGAGAGGATCTGCAAAGAGAAGTGGGACAAAATTCCTTCCTGAGATGTGTGCAAACCTGGTGGCCAACTACAAGAAACATCTGACCAAAAAGGGTTTTGCTACCAAGTACCAAGTCATGTTTTGCAAAGGGGTCAAATATTTATTTCACTCATTAAAATGCAAATTAATTTAAAACTTTTTTAAAAGCTTTTTTTGGATTTTTTTGTTATTCTATCTCTCACTGTTAAAATAAACCCACCATTAAAATTATTGACTGATCTCTTTGTCAGTGGGCAAACGTATAAAATCAGCAGGGGATCAAATAATTTTTTCCCTCACTGTATATTTTACTAAAAGGTTTGCTTTGAATAATACAAAATATAGATATAATGTTCAAAATAAACAAGCATTTAGAATATTTGGAATTTAGGTTAATATGATAAACTATGTCTTTGGTTACTTTGCTTAGACACCTGTGTAAACTTAATGAAAAATCGCTTATATTTATAGTTAGTTTCTGAATTTTTGTTTATTAAGAAAAGCAAAAACAATTCTAAGAAAAGCTCTTTCACCATTTTTATAGTTTTTAAGTCTTTGTCAGTTTCTCAGGGTTAGTTAGACACATGCAACATATGTGTCTGCCAGCTCACTGGGTTTGTCAGAGTAAAATTAAGTGAAATGGCAAACTGCATTGATGGCGATAATGTCCAGACATGGTCCTGTTCATAGACATGTAAAATGTACATGTAAAATGAGGACACATACAGTAGGAATAAAGCTTGCTTTTTTCAAAAGCACTATGCTAGCTACCAATGTTGGGAACAAAACAGAAAAAAAACTTGGCTTGTGCTTTTTATAAAGCTTGCTCACAATGTTACACAGATTGTATTGGAACATGGTTACAGCTTTTACTTCCTATTCTAGCCCCTTAATTAAAGGGTAGCAAAGAGGTAAAGGAAGTTCATTATAACAAACTAATGAAGCACGCGGCACTCGAACAATGACCGTTCACTCATCAGCAACACTTTTCATATAAAAGACTTATGATTCCGTGATCACCACCTTATAGAACATGTCACATATATTCATGCTTAATACATATTAATGACATATTAATGATAAATGACTGTTTTAGAAATAAGGTTATTCATCTGGACTTCATCTGTTATATATATTAAATTGAGTGAAGTAGCTCCTCTTAAAAATGTAGGGATATTTTTTTAAAGTCTTTCAATGACTGCTAAATCCCCCCATATAAGCTTCTGACAGGGGAAATCCCCCATACACTAAAGTTGCTGTCTTCCAAGTATTATTATGAAGTTAAAAGTGACTCTAGTGTTCTTTATCATTGCTGGTGCCATGCCATGAATCCTGCCCTCACAGCAAACAGAACCGAACCATGGCTCCAAAACTGTGATATGAATTATGCAATGGCATTGGTATATTGTTACACCTCTACTAGTAACCTCACCTCTAAACAGCACATGAAAACAAAATTAACTTTATGTTAGTCAGGCAGCTCTTTCTTTATAGGAGAGTATATGTAAATATCATATGTAAATGATATTTACATATGTAACCTCTGTTCCCTGATGGAGGGATGTAGTGACCCTAGAGGTGTGCATGCATTTGTGACTCAGATTTGTGTAAAGGAGCCGGAAGAAGGTGCCGACTATAATAGTTATAGCTGGACTAACCATTCGACCATTCGGACTAACACATGCTTGCCCTGGATCAACGGTAAAATCTTCCACAGAGCAGCTTTAAATAAAGATCAGGGAAGATTGTGGCTCCCAAGAGTGAACCCCTAGTGTTACTAAAACAAATCAAATGCAGAAAATTTTCAGACCCCCTTCACTGATACTACAATAGTTTAAAATCAATTTCTTTCTCAATATATACACAGTACCACCATAATGACAAAGTGAAAACTGAATTTTATAAATAAAATTGTAAAGTTATTAAAAAGAGAAAACTGAAATATTACATTTACATAAGTATTCAGACCCTTTACTCAGTACTTAGTTGAAGCACCTTTGGCAGCAATTACAGCCTTTAGTCTTTAAAGGGATGATGCAGCAAGCTTTGCACACCTAAATTAGATTATCTGTCATTCTTACTTAAATATCCTGACTTTCTGTGGACAGCCAATTTCAAGTCTCTCCAGAGATGTTTAGCAGGGTTCAAGTCAGGACTCTGACTGGGCTACTCTAGGACATTCACAGAGTTGTCTGGTATTGTCTTGGCTGGGTGCTAAGGGCCATTGTCATGTTGAAAGGTGAACTTTGTCCCATCTACACACAGGATCTCTGGAACTGACCATCGGGCACTTGGTCACCTCTCTTACTAAGCCTCTTATCTGCCGATTGCTCTGATAAAAGCATCTGCTAAATGACTAAATGTAAAAATGTAAATGATATACATTGTCAGATGTGAGGCCTTTTATACAGAAGTGTGTGCATTTTCAACTCATGTCCAGTCAGTTTAATTTACCACATTTGGACTCCAATCAAGATGTAGAAACATCTCAGTAACCATTAACAGAAATTGAAGGCACAATAATGCAAAGTGTTTGAATACTTATGCCAATGTGACATTTAATTTTATTTTTAAAAATGTACAAACCTTTTTAGAATTCTATTGTCACTTCATGTTTTCGCTTTCAGTCATTATGGGGTACTGAGAGCAGATGAATGAGAAAAAATATTGAAAAAGTGAAGCGGGCCTGAATACTTTCTGAATACACTGTAAGGTCTGTAAAATAACAACCTTTAAACAACAGATTTGTATGCTGAAAAGATTCTAAACTATTTGGAACAATTTGAGAAACAGTTTTTTATGTATCATAATTCTGGACATATCATAACTTAAACATGGCTTCCCAGACAAGACATTTTTGGCATATTACATAAATATAAATATTTCAAGGAACTGAAAAATTGTTAGTTGCTAAAAATGTTAGTACATAAAAATATTTTGCAGACCTTAGTGTTTATTTCCAAATACTAGATCATGAATAAAATCTGTATTCTGAAGTAACACTAGTAACAGCTTTTTTATTTTTATTTGATTTGATTCAATTGACGCTGTAGTAAATGCTGCCAATACAGTTTAAGTTAAACACAAAACTCACATTTAATAGCAGGGGCAGTAACATTTATTACCTCTGTTTTCCAGTAGTTGGTAAACTATCAAGTTACAATACTACATGTTTTGGTCAGTCATAATAAAACAATAGCAACTAAATAATCGCAAGTATATTTAGTTCAGACAGCACATTAGAAATTGTCAATGGACTGTTTCAAAATATAATCTCATTCTCTGTTTGTTTTTGAAATTAGGGCCTATGCTAATTGTATGCCTTTGCTGGAGGTTGAGGACATGATAATAATGGGTAAGAAACCAGACTCCAAATGTGTTTTCACTTATGTGCAGTCACTGGTTAACCATCTACGCAAGTATGAGATGATGAGGGCCCGGACTCAGCAGACCACTGACTTCTGATGCAGCGAAATCACATCATGACATTTCCTTGTGACACATCTATACCAGTATATGGAACTTTCCCCGAAACTTGGTTTTAAAAAATCAATCTATTTTTAATTATGTTGGCTTGAGAAAGCCAACATGTTGTTTGATTTAAACTTATGTTACCAATGTAAACTTATTTTCCTTCAAATATGTATTTTGTCCTCAAACTTTACTATGTGGTTATTATTAGAGGTGGTTGTGGTTATTATTATAATTAGTAGTAGTAGTAGTTGTTGTAGTATTAGTAATTTGGGACTCAAATTTCTGACTTCTAGAGTTTTCCAGCTACATCCACTAAATTTCCACAGACCATCAAGGTGTTCAGACAAAGTGTGCTATAGCTTTTCTAATGGATCAGACTTACGAAATTTCTGAAACTGACTTCAGAAATCACCAAGATTCCCTTAGACTTACATTGAAGGAATGTTCAATAAATCCACAACTCTAGTAACATAATTAAACATGCAGGCATCATGCTAGATAGTCCTAAAACATGTTAAGACATACTTACATCATGCTAACCTCATGTTAAAACATGTTAATATCATGATAACACATGCTAGTATGATGTTCAAACGTGCTAGCATAATGCTAATTAATGTTAAAAAATTATGCTATAACATGCTAGCATAAGGCTAAAAGCATTAAGTAAAATGTTAACGTAATGTTTAAACATGCTAACATCATGTTAAAATGTGTTAGCAACATGCCAAAACATGTTAGAACCATGTTAACACATGCTAGCATCATGCTAAAATGTTAAAATCACATAACCCTCAAACTTCAGCTTTACTAGGCAAACTACTACAATTCTACGTTCTTTAAACTTGAAGCTTTTAAATTATTTTGTACACACTTTTATATATGTTTAGTCTTTCTCAAGCTGACATAAACTTACTATCTAGTTCTATTTTAGGTCTAGTAGTTAGTAGTTTGGTCCAAACCCTCCAAAAGTATTAATCCAAACTTCCAAAAGGTTTTAATCATAGTAATGGAATTATATGGCAATCTTAAGGTTACATAATTAGTGTAATACCCTACTTTCTGTTAATGCCAACTACTTGATTTTGTGTGTTAAAATGAAAACATTGTTTCATGTTAGGGCTGGGCGATAAATAGATTTTATCGATTAACTCGAATGTGTAGTTTACATCGATTTGCTTGAATGAAAATCGGTTTTCTCTTTAACGTAATATGCAGACACTCCCCTCTGAGCTCCCGTAGAATGGGCTCAGCCCTCCCCCCTCGCGTTTGCCATATTAAAGATACATAAACAATATGGCAGCGAGCAGGGAAGAACTTATTCCGAAAAAGTAATCCGTAATCTAGCAATGGTTCGATTTAGCGGTGTCAGACGAACAACAAACAACACCCCGCTGCAAAGTGTGTTTGAAGTCTGTTGCTAGCAAAGGTAGCAGTACGACCAATTTACTGCAGCACCTCAAAC
>JAZGTJ010004238.1:0-31724 GCA_036877575.1 Botia almorhae | reverse complement strand
AAAAAGACGCATGGGAAAATTGCTCTTTTTTCTGAATGCTTTGTCTGTTTCTCTCTGTCTGTTTCCCAAACAAGCACAAGTGCACATACACAGATACAGACACGCATTCCCTGACCCACCTTTGACTCACCTGTGACAGCTCTTCCTTAAGGTAGCAGGAGCCATTCTTTCTGCTAAACAAACACATGACCTGTTCACATGACCCTTGCTTTTTGTAGTACACTTAACCTCTGCTTACATTTGATTTACCTGAAAGTCCAATAATATTATTGATATTACCAACTGTCAAATACAGTTGTTATAAAGATGATTTACAGTGTATTAACTCTGGCCACTATGGCCTGATTTGGCCATTTAAAATTTAGCCACAATGTTTTGAGAGTGTTTTAGTATTGAGGGATGCTCAGTCTTAGTTTCCAGTATGTCTGCTGTCACAGGAATGCACAGGATGTGCTTTCAGTGGATATCTGCCCCCTTGCCTGACCTGGTCCAGACATTTAGTGACCTTTAACCCTGACCTTGCCCTCCCACACACACCCTTAAGCCCAGTGAATATTCAGCCCTTCGTCTGGCTCTCATTCTCTTGCTAACAATCTTATTTCTGGCTTTGTTGAGAAAAGCAGCATTTCCCAGAATTCTCAGATGTAGTAGACATGTGGAAACATTTTGCCAGATGGATATTTTGCAGATCTGACTGCAATGTTCTGATGTTTTCAGTGGTACTTGTAGTTCTTTATTTGTTCTTCTGTATTTTACAGAAGGTGAAGCATGTAGTGATAAAGTATTTTGCTGTCATTACCACCAAAGCTGCATGTTTCCATCCTGGTGTTATGAGCTTTACAATTTATACAAATTGATTTTAAGTCTAAGATTGTGAAAAGTTCCGAACACAATCGTTTATCATTAGAACTGGCTCAATCAGCACAGAGAATGAGAAAAAAACATTCCGACCAAATAAAGTAATTGAAACATGTTGTCAGTCAGGAGCAGATGTTGATGTCAGCTGTCTGTCCATGCAGAATAATCCTCACTACTGCCACATAAGGAGGATGCATGTAGAAATAGAGGAAGTAGCAGTGAGGTAGAGCAGCTGTTTTCCTTGACATCCGACATTTTCTGTATGTAGTGTTGAGTGATGTGAACATAGAGAAGATACATACAGCCTGTCCTCTGCACATGTTCAAATGTTAACACTCTGTTCCGGTCATCACAGAACAGGGTCAATGGGCAATAAACGTGCCTTCTACATTTTCTTACCATGTTGTCTTCCTGTGTCCTTTAAAGATAGTCTGGAAAAGAGTCTTGCGGAAGACCGGCCAGTTTAAATGAATGTCAAATGGTTAGATAGATAAAGACGTACTATAATTCTTTTGTTTTTGTTTTTAAATTTAAGTTTTAACTTAAAGTTAAATGGTATTATCAATGAACCAGGTACAAAATTGTGCCTACAGCTCTTTTTTGTTTTCTGCAAATTATCAGTGAAAAGAGGTGCTTAACTTTGAGAAAATGTTTATCATGTATGTCAAGGGTCAAACTATGTATTTTATTAGCTTTGTTTTCAGTATGAGCAATTTGTGCAACCCTTCTACCAAACTGTGGGTTTTTTAAAACCATTGTTTAACTGTTTTTCTATAGCAGTAAACACTAAACAAACAACCAAATAAATCTAATAGGATTGCAAATTAGCATACACTGTACTTTATAAAATGGAATTTATAAAATGCAACATAACAATACAAAACAATACAACATCACTTACAAAAAACTTTTGCTGGATCAATTAGCTAACTTGGTTAACAGTAGAAGAACGCAGCCAACAGCACAGTGTAAAAATGGAATTTCTAAGAATATTTACTTGTCCTCCTATCATGCTACGAGATCAGGGAATCTTTTATAAATGCTCTACAGGGAATAAAATTTGGTTTTAAGTTTGTATGCAGAATATTATAGTTATTATTTCTTTTGAAATAGGAACATGGAATTTGTACCTCTATTGCTTTAAAAAAAGTAATGGGACACCAGACTGTGCCCTATTTGTAAAATTGCAAGATCCAAGGTTAGCACTTTGTATAATCCATCATATTATAATATCCACTGTAAACCTATTTTCCTTTTCTCTCATGTCTTTACTGACAATATGTACAGTTCTCAGGTGTTTACAATCAAACATTTGACATTGTTTGGCTGATTAACCTGTAGTTCCAAAGTAAAAATACAAAATACCACAAAAATATCGTGTTCGACCTGAACTTACAAAACATGCTGAGATCAAAGCGAGTGGTCAGTGGCTTTGTCATTAGAATTATAAACAGACCTGTTCCCAAGACCCTCATTTTGGGTGCATCCTTTGGCAATCAGTGTCTTTAACAATCACCCTCTCATTTTTTAGGTATTTTTTTCTGTTGAACAAAAGACATTTGGCCCTGTGTAGGGAAACCTGAACTCACCAGTGCTCATCATTGTAGGCGGAACTTGACCAATAAGCCATCAGATGAGATCAAAATATAGCGTCTGATTTCAAATAGCTGGTCACCTTAGACACTGCTCAGGTCAAGAATTAGACACAGATTAGGATGTGTCCTTATCTAAAGACACCAAAATTAAAGTGTTTATACTACAATGTCTTCCTCCCTATTCCTCTGTTAAGATCAAGAAGATCCTCAATACCTGAAGAGAGATTTGCCAATTAGCATTTCAATTCATCCCAATGGCAGCTGCTCGGTTGAGATGTGACCCTGGAGCTACGCAACCTGTGTCCCTGCTGAAGTCACAGAGCCATTCAAGTTTATTACAATTAGAAATTCTGCCATTCATGTTTGCCATAAGCCAAAGGAATAGAGATTCTTATTGGTACTAAAAAAAACGAGCATTGTCAGATGTAACCAGCCTGGTTGAGAAGTTTTAAAGGTGGCATTTTGAATTGACACAGCTTAGTGAACATTTACATGGTATTCCGGTGTTGTCTAATCACTCGTCTCCCAAACTCGTCCAGCTGTTAGACACCATTAAATGTTACTGTGTTACAGATTGATCCTGAGGTGAGCTGTTTGAACGTGAGGGTCGCCGTCCCTTTTGATGGTATCGTTTTGACAGTAATCAAGGCCACATTTTTGACGTGTACACTGGTGGGGCGATGCTTTAAAGGACTGTGCTGAAATATGTGGTCACAAGTAACATGTTTAAAACCTTTACTAAATAGAGCGGTTGAGCCTTGCGGTGTGTACAGGCTTAGACTGCGCCACACATCATGAGCTGCACGTAGCATCTCTCAAAACACAAATAAACTTCAGGAGAATTTGGTTTGAACGGCTATCTATGACCAAACCTGCATCAGAGAAGGTTGTGATTTACCAGCAGGTGAGAAACAGCTTTAGTTTTAAAATAAGTAAATATTTAATTAAATGCTTTTCCCAATATACTGAAAAACATTCTGTTTATCTGTCTGTTTGTGTGTGTGTGGGTGTGTATTCTCTCTCTATTGATGTTGATGTTTAAAACTTTAAAACAGTGTTCTTATAGGACGTGTAGTACTGGTGTGTTGGCCAGTGTTGGGGCTCTGTGTTGATGAACTTGGGAGGACATTATTTGGGACATCTGCTCATCCTCATGTCTCTTTGCATGGTTGCACACACACACACACACACACACACAAGCGGAACACACAGAACACAGTGAAAGCAAATGACGGGAAAATTCCAGTTATTTTTCTGTCACATTACTTGAACAAAAGCCATGCACATACTAAGCACAGCCGTTCTATACGCACATAATTTGTTGAATTGCATTTTTTCATTGTTATTTCTTGGCATGACTCAAAAATGAGGCTTAAGCAAAGATTTGCAATCAAGGCCATCTGTGTTGACTTTTCTGATAGAGCCCTCTGAAAGATCCATTAGCTTCATCAGTTTGTTGTATACACCCTTCAGGCCTTTGAACATTGCTTTTCTCATAAAGAACAAAATATTACTACTATTATTGTTAATACTGGAAGACTCTGCCATAACTATGTACAGACGATACCTGCAGGACATAATTAGTCTGGCCTATTTTACTGACCTGTGACAAGTAAGGTGAAATTGTATACCAGTGCAGAGGTTCTCCAGTGATCTCTCCTGAGGCTCTGATATTCCTGGGTTCAGCAGACAAGGTGATGTCTGGACAAACTCTCCAGATCTGCCCTGAAGTAATATAGCTGTAGAATTTCAGAATTTCATATAACTCAGAAATCAGGGCATATATACTTTCAGTGGTCATCAACTAGTTCAGTCTGCTGTTTGGGACATGGTTAACCTGCTTAACCAGCTCATTGCTAACTAAGCAAGCTCTGACCAGCTCAATTTCACTTCCACCAGTTGATAGTTGGTCAACAGTTGATGATCTGCTTTAAGCAGCTACAAACCATCTTTTGTGAGTTTTTAACTGATCTTGTGTTTTTAGATCCAAAGTGATTTTTTAGCAGATAAGTGCAGTAAGTGTGTCATAGGGGCCCATGGTTTTAGGGAAACTTTTTTTGTGAGGATTGACTAGCATGACTAATTAAGACTTCTTTACACACTCAATTTGAGAAGATTCCTGGTAAATGAGGCAGATCCAATAGAAAGGCCTCAAATTGTGCAGTGGGTTGAGTAGAGGTGTTATTACTTTTCTAAACCATTTAAGATTTTCACCTGGGAGAACAGGCAAGAAAAATCATATAGACACTTGCCCCAAATAAGTCCTAGCAGAGTAACCACAGGTTTATTGGATCTTAAAATTTCCATTTAAATTTGAAATTGAACGGCATTTTCTTTTTAATGTTTTGCATGTAAAAGTGTTAATGCTATACTTCTTTAAAATAAATGCCACTTTATTTATAATAATTATAAAATAATAGAAACTCATGAACTCATAATAGAAATTCATGAACTTTTAGAAACAAGAATTTATCTTGTTGAACCTGTTTACATCTGTTATTAGCCTGCACATGCTCTGTCTGGGTTCATTTGAATGTCACTGGCCAACCGTTTGGTCCTGTGTGTGTGTGATATGGAGTCTGCTCTACAGGACCTGATTGTTGACAGGAGTTGGCAGTAGGGAACTTCCTTCAGCCTGCGTTATAGCAAGCAAATAACTTAATCAAACTCAGCCAGCCTTTAACTTTTAACTCAGCAGTTGTCAGACGCAGGGGGTACGAAGGGGCACCCTGTAAGTCCCAGAGTAAGGAGACAAACAGGACAGAGCTGCAGTTGCTCCCCCTGAGGAGGTGAAGGGGGCTGGAAGTAAGAGCCGTGGAGGACATGGAGTGGTCTCCGGATTCCTTGTTTTTAGCAGATATACTTTATATGGTCTATTCTGTCAATGAAAAACTGATATTGTTGACAGTTATGCTTTTTAAACAACATTTAACAGGTCAATATATTTGGCCTGTTTGTGTGATTGCTGAAGGATTTTTACACAAGTACGCCAATTAGTGTGATCATGGACATTGTTATGAAACCATATGTCTGACATGTTAGTTTTTTAGAGCATTCACACTAATTCATAAATATAAAGAAAGACACTTTGCAGCTCCCCTGCCCTTGTACTGCCCGTCAGGAGGCTGCTGTAATCAGCTTTAATTTTGCACTTATTATTTATATTATTCTAATACTATCTATTCATACCCCATATATGACTGTATAACATGCATAATATCACCTGTGTTTCTCCTACCTTGTTTTCTCTGTGTCTGTCTGTCTGTCTGTGTGTCTGTCTGTGTGTGCCGTGTACTCAGCCTAAATATATCATACATGTAAAGCTGCTTTGTAACAATGACATTTTGTAAAAAGCGCTATATAAATAAAGTTGACTTGACTTGACTTGACATTCGTCAAATGAAGTTAAATTAAAGTGGAAATGTACTGAAAGACAGAAATCGCAAGTCCACAAATTCATGCTTGACCGCAAAACATATATTGATTGGCTAATTGAATTGTGGTTTTCTCACTGTAATCAGTGAAGTGTCCTCTGTAAACCGGTAAACTCACTGGAGTTCTGAAGCAGCAGTACATTGGAAAACTTCTCACTGTTTATGGTTGGCTTTAGCTCTGTTCTTCTTGCAGACTGATTAGTTTAATATCTAGGGCTTGGACAGTGGTTAAAGAGCTGGTATGTTTGAGCTGATTTTGCACAGATGTGTTTTTACTAAGGTGTGTTTGTCCAGTGTGTGGACTACAGACATATTGAATTTGTCTGTTCACATGCTGAGGATATTAGTAAGTGTCACATACTTATAGGCATCACTGTATACATTGCTTTGACTTAGTTGGGTTAAAACTGTGATATCATAGGTCACAATATTTAGCTTTGTATTTTCTCAACCTCTGCGAAAATAAGCTTTCAGAGATTATTTATGAAACATGTTGGAGACTATGATGTCACCTGCTTCAGGACAAACAGGTAAATTCAGTTTGATTTAAATGTGTTTGTTTAGAGCTACAAATTGTTCCAAAGCAGCCCAAAACTCTGACCTTTTGTCCAAGGCGCCTTTAATGTTACACGTTTAATGTCAAAATCTGCTTATTTGATTTGTGCCTTGGAACTATTGCAGAATCCAAATCATTTGTCATGTTATGTTTCTATGTTTAACATTTTTCAAAGCTAAGAGCTTAAATTAAAACCTATCCTTTGTTCTTTCTTTCCTTTGGGCTGTTATAAAAAGTGTGTTGATATTTCCTGAGTTTAAGAAAGCTTTTATAGTGCAGGCTGAATAGTGGCACATGGTACAATTGTCTTAGTTCATTTGAGGAGATTGAAGCTCTCTGTAAACATGCATGAGAAGAGGCCACATACCTGCATGGTAGATTTCCAGAGCCAGCTCTGTTTTCTGCTCCTGACTGGCATATTTTACGGTACACGTCATTGCTGCTGTTATCAGCATCTGCTCTGTTTCCATGCTGACCGGCGGTTCTTTCTGCTTGACATCTTTATAATTCAATAACCTGTCTTGTGCATTCTCGTGTTATGCACTCCCTTCACCGTCCTCGGGGCCCGTGGTATCAAAATTTACAGTTGTATTTTCTGCTTTCAAAGCTGGTATGCAAAACGTGATAACAGATATCAGGTGAGCTTACGTTGGAATGTTCACATGCAAGGCAACATGCACTCAGATCTGCAAAAAACAGTTTGGGGAATTAAAAACTATATTTGACAATCAGCACATTTCTTAAAGGTACAGCAGCAAGAAAGGTCAAGAAAATCTAACATTAAAAGTAATGGGCAAAAATCTTTGAGAACTGTCCTGAGACGTGACTATATGAAGAATATAGCACAGCCACTTATTGCTTAAAGGCACAGCAGATTGGCCATGTGCCTATTGTTATGTCTTTCATCTCTAAAGAGAGCTGTCTCTCTCTTTAAAATAACATTAGCGTATGTGTTTGGTACAAACAGATAAATCTGGTTTAAATTTAATTTAAACTTAATCCTGCTTCTATTTAACCATGTACTATACACAAGCTCTATTTGCGGTCACAGATTCATATAAGGAGCATATGGTGCACATAGGGCACTTCGTGGCCCATGTTAAATACTTAAGCAATGAGTCCTTTTGGCCAGTGGCTAAAGTCAATTATGAAAAGCAGATTTCACATATTTTTTGCTCATTTCTTTCTCTTTAATATTATTATTTTATGACCGGGGTCTTAGAGGAATTGGTCCATGTGTTTAAACAGACTAATAGATGAAGTGTCGATTGCAATAACATTTCGACAGGCCACATCTGTGCAGCCAAATACCGTAAGCCTCAACACTCAGAAAAGTGGCAGCATACCTCTCCTAACAATCCATGTGATTGGAGGCCACATTCATGTGTCCTAGCACAATCAGTGTGGAAAGTTACACATTAAAGATTAATACTTGAGCTACAGTGTGTTTCAATGAGCAATAGTCAGCACTACTCACCTGATTCAGTAGATTATACTGTGGGTGCTGTGATATAGCCTGTTTTTTGGTATAGATTTAAATTTATTTATTTATTTTTCCAAGAATGCTTACAGAATTTCTGTTTTAACTTTGATTTGCTTATAGTCTGTTATATGGCACTACAGAAATGCTTTATGTGAAATCACATCTCTAGTGGACCTGCAGTGTGACCATTAACCTCACATGATGAAGTGTCCTGCTTACCAAATCATCATCTCTTTCTTTAGCGAATCATAAATCACGTTTCAAGAATGTGGTTGGCTAGAGAGTGTGGACGCTGGGGTCAGCTTTAACTTTAGCGCACGTGTAGCATTGTGCTGTCAACCTAAATATGATCTCTTACGCTGACTAACAGAGAGCATACCTGGAGGGCGTCTGTTTGATGACCCATCAGCCCAATGCTATAGCCATATGTGCAGAACTGAGACACATTTAGCCAGTCTGAAGAACACAGCAGTCATTGCTCTAATTAGAACGGTGTGTGCTGGTGTTTGTATGAATCAGGCTAGATAATGTAACAGTATCGTATTTTAATGGCTTTTTGATGCTGTTATTGTCTTTTTCCCATCATTTAGTACATTTTTTTTACCTCTGTCACAAACAATATGAGTAAATGCTCTGGAAACTGTTTAAACTTCACTGGAATTATTGTGACTTTCCAAAAGATGTTATTCTTTCATAGCTCTAGAGAATTCTGAATTGTTTCATTTGGGTTTCGGTTTAGGTCTCAGATGTTTCCCCTAATAAAAACTAGAGGAGAAATAAAAACACACGAACGAGATGATTGTTGACAGTACAGTAAGAGTACAGAGCTATTACAATAATCATGTAGAGAATATGGCAGATTATTTCATTTTGGGAGATTTGATAAGTTTATTATTAAAAATCTTTTTTAATTGCTTTTTTAATTCATTTGGCACCTTATAGAATCTGAGCATTCTTTGATATTGGTAAGATTTTTTTTTGAAGCTCTAGAGAAGATATGAGATTATTGAGTCTCTGTCCCAGAATATCAGAGACGCAGGAGATGTTTCTGTTTCTTCCCAGTTTAATCTTATTGGTGTCTAGGAGAAATTATTGAGATATTCATTGAGATATTCTTCAATCTCTCAAGTTTTTCTTTCCAATGGAAACTGTTTTCAACCTTTGCAGAGATCTGTACTTTGCACAGATTTTGTCTCAACCAGGGGCTGCACTTTTAAGACAAAACAAGCATTAAATAAGATAAAAGGACTAAAATCAAAGGATTTCTTTGTGTTTGGTTATTTTTTGTAACTAATATAGCTTTTTCTAGTTATGCCTAGTTTTTGGGGCTGTGGGCTTAAAATCAAAGAGTTTAAGATTTATGCTTTAAGAACATCCATATTAAACAATTCTGTCATTTACTCTGCTGCAGTTATAAGAACAAACTGAAAAAACAGGAAAGCAGTGCAGAGTGAGAACCAGGCCAACATGTCTAATTGTGTGTCAGCTTGAATATTTGCAACAATCAGTCCAGATGACTGTGCTTTGTTCCATCAGAAATATCACTGGAAGGCATTAAAACACTGAGAAAATATCCGACCAGAGGGAACATCCAGAAACTCGGAAAACAGGAATGCAGAATGTTCCAGGAATACATGAAGTTTAAATATGTCTACATTTATGTTTGTTTGGTATTGTACAGTTTCTTGATTGTCGAGTACTTTACATCTTATCTGGGTCAAGGTGCACTGGAAGAGTCTGTAAAAACCAATTAATTAATTAAAATGAATCCCACAATAAGAGTTTGTCCCTTATAAAATGCACGAAGCGAGTCTGTTTGGAAAGGCAGACAGATGCTGAAGTTCTTTGGAGACAAATGGTTTATTCCATCATATTTCTCCAGCTTTGTTGGTCACTTGTTTTCTAATGATGCGTGTTAGTTTGGTTGTGATCTCACATCTGCAAATGAAACCATAGCGCTAGATAGTTATGACATAAAGATGTAACATGTTTTCATTTCAGTTGTCTCCATTTGCTCCTCAATGGCAAAAAAAAAAAAACATTAGTCTCGTTGTTTGTTCCAGGAACCTCAGTTACATTGGCTGTGATCTCACAAGCCACAAAAGACAATATTGTCTGTGGAAAGTTAAACAACAGTGAAGGTTTGGTCTTACTCGAAATCCCAAAGGGAATACTAGGAACGCTATTGTCTAAATTGAGATAAACTTGCTCAAAGCAAGTGAACAAACATCAGCTTTCATTAAACACAAATAAGATCTTTTTCTGTCTCTATGCTTGACGCAGAGATCCAAACAACAATGACAAGCTTTAGCTCATCTATTTTTCTGTCAAACATACATCCCATGTGTAAATATCACAAGGAAAAATAATTGTGACCAGCCAAGGATGTTAGTTGGATTTGTAGCTCAACAAATGCTTAGGCTTGCTCAAAAATTAGCATATGTCATGAAACAGTGTGTATGAAGTAAGACATGCAGAATTTAAAAATGTTTTGATATTTGGTTTGTTGCTTTAAATGCAGTGTTTGGCAAAGAATCCGTTGTTATGGAGTGAAGTGTGTCTGGCACAGATATACTTGGTAAAAAGGTCATTCTCGGCTTGTTTTTATTATTTAATATGTAATCTAACAGTATTTTCTTTCAGAATATGATCTGCTGTGAAGTAATGCATCATGGTCATAAATCACAAGATCTGTATTATTTATGTCATAAATGTAGTTTATATAGTCGGTTTTGGAAACTAAAATCATTTTGATGGACAGTTTTATTATATTGGACTTGTACATATTTTGTGGTTGTCGCTAAAGCAATCATGACTGTTATTATTATTGCTCATTTAGGGAGATCTCTAAGCAATAAACTGTGGTGTATAACATGCCCCACATTGTTTATGCTACCTCATTCTGTGGCTAGTTGAGGAGGAGTGTGCTGTTACTTTTACAAGTGATCAGGCTTGTGATTAGTGCCTGCTGACCAATAAAATTGGGGACCCTCAGCCATATCTTCAGATCAGAATAATTTATAGGTTTGAGGATGGGATTTTTTTTTGCTTGGGCCAATAAGCACCTAGCAACCATCTGCAACTGCAGCACCCTAGCAACTGAATTGCATTGTGCAAAGCAATACCATTCAAAAAACCATAGCAACTGCATAACAATATCCTGGAAATAATCCAAAACACTCTAGTACTGTGGCAGCAATGTTTGCACTAAAACATGTTTTTTAACATACAGTATAAATCAGGGATCAATGATCGATTTGATGCCAGTAAGATTTTGACAGTCATCATACCGACTCAAGCAGTTTCAACACAGTGCTATCAGTTCTCTGTCTCTCTCTTTCCACTGTTATCAGAAAGTTATGGTAGTCTCTGCTTTGGAGTCAGTGGGTGGGGTGTACAAAGGTGTAAATGATAGCCTGTCATCTCTGTCTGACTGTATCTGGCAGCACAAGCGAATGGCCGAAATGCTTAGAGGCTTGTGATCTGGCAACATTTTGCAATACCATAACATAGATGTAAATATTTTCCCAAGGTCAATCTGAACAGGATGAGCTGTCGGTCTGGACTCCTGTCTGTCAAAACTCTGGGCATGGACTTAAATATATGGTGGAGGAGATTTTTTTAAATGCTTCTGATACCAAATGATTCTTATTCAACTGTTTTATTGTCAAGTCAAAGTGACCTACTAAAGGTAGGTCAGTGTTTTGCTTTAAGGACAGAACACATCTACGCTGGCATGGGAAAAAAAACTGATGATTAAGTTTATCCCAGCATGACTTGAGAGGACCATCTGTTTGTTTTAATGTAAGCAAGGAAATTTGAGTTAACATGACCAGTGTCGAAATGCGTACATTTGTTTAGGGATTTAGGAAGAGGAAAGAATATAAAATATTTATTTATTGTTAATATAGTGTAGTATAGTGTCTTAATCTTATACTTTTGTACCCCACTTTATATTTTAAAAAATCTTAATTGCGTTTTTACTTCAAACGAAACATCGCCCCCTATAGGTTAACTGAAAACATGGTTCACACATAATCGCTTGATTTGTCCACGAACAGCTGAAGGGAAGGCAAACTTTAAAGGATACTTTGCGGTTATACTACCCACAGACTAATGTTGTGGTCACTAGGCATGGTTAAACAGAATTTTTCTGCAAATAGGAATAATAAAAATCTTGGCTTCTATTACAGTGATTTTCACGTTAATAATAAAACCTGCTGAAAAGATTTCTGGTCCCCCAAAACTCTAGCTTGTGGTTTACAGTCATTAGAATTGGATTTAATGATAACAGGCAGCAGTAATGTCCGATTTAAAACATCTAGCGCTCAGGTTACAAATGTTTTTCATCTCAGACTGTAAGTTTGTAAGCAATATTGGACAAAACGAGAAAAAACAAAACACACTGTTCCAGTAAAGGAGCTTTTGCATAGTTTAGAGATGATTCCATTAGGTGTTTTTACATTAAGGCAGTTCTTTGAAGTTGGAGTTATGATTTTGAACATACCTTGCATGCTTATTAAGACTAGAGTTTTGCCTAGACTACATTCAATGAAACGCCAGAGCAGGAGTGTGTAATCTGGGAATCGAGAGCACATGAGTGTTTAAGACTAGACACCACAAATTCCTCTCGTCTGTTAGAGGAGTGATGATGTTCAGGTGAATAGGAGGTGTAGTCACATTTTTTACTGAATAAACATTGCTGTCAGCCTACTAGGTGAACTTAAAGAGCAAAATGGAGTCTGGAACCTTTTAAAATGCATTTATGTAGAATGATTTTTTTTAGAATTCAGAAGTTAGCAGTTAAAAATTGCTGACAACTGCTAAGCATAAATAAATGTTTTCAGCAAAAGTTTCCAGATGTCAGAGACTTTGATAACCAGGCCAAATCAGTACAGCAAAAAACTAGTCATTGTGATTTTGTACCTTGTATTTAAAGTGTTTAGTGTATGAAATATTCCACAATATGGCAGTTTAATGTAAGAAATATTCCACATATGTTTTGACACACAGAGAAAGACTATGTGTCAAAAATGTTTACACTGAGGTAAAAATTATACAGGACTTCTTTCACACAGATTAGTCCAGCAGTGATTTAAAAAGAAGGTGCTGTTCGTTTAGATTATATCACTGTAATGTTACGCTTACAATGTATTGGGAAAATCCAAATTGTTATGGTGTAGAGACAGAGATCGCTTGTAAGCTGGAACCGATAACAGCACGGTGGTCTTTGTTTATTTTTAGATAAGCTAAATGCATCATTATGAAACTGGCTGTGATTTTGAAAACATTATATACACTAAAACTGACATCAGGTTATGCACTGTGATTGTTTCGCGTGCAGTCACATTCTTTAGACTGATGAATGACTTTTCATCACGCACCTATCTTAAAAATCAGCAGCTACCTGATGACATTTTACCCTACATGAATCCTGGTCTGTTTGTAGAGTTCAAATTAATCCATCTTTAGGGGGCTGCGGTGCAGAGGCCAGGGTTGCTTTGTCACTCTGGAGCGTGAGTCTTAACATCCTCTCAGTAAATGTGCTTGCTGTTGACCGCTATAATAACCCAGGCTAATGACAGAGCCACCCAACGAGTGTCTGGAGCCTGTGTAGAAGCCGGCCCCTCTCATAAACACCAACACTTCCAGCATCAACACACAGATGGAAGTGCTTCACTAGCAGGCAACTGGTGAGGGGGTGGGCAGAGTTGTTTATCTGGAGGTCAAGTGAGTTAATACTCCATCACGCAAGGGCCAGTCTTAATGGCTAAACACACACACTTCCACACGTGTAAACTCCAACAATTACACATGTTGCAGAAGGACAAATTTACATGCTAATGGTCTTTTTCATATGTTTTTCAGCACAGTCTAGCTTAAATTGTTGTTTTATCTTAGTGCAAAAGCTTTGTTGGAGCGAGGATATGTAGAAGTAGTGAAATCCGTGTTTGTTTAACTGTGGTTGGACGGTAAATGCATGCAGGTGTTTTAGACCTTTTAAAATCTATTGAAAAACAGCAATTAAGACATTATTCATGTTTAAAAGCAGTGCTTATTTAAATGTGTTAAAAAAGTCATATAGAAAAAAAAAGCAGTGTACATTGGGAAAAGTGCTATAGAGATAAAAAATAGAATTACATACATATTTTATTCAAATCATTTGGCAGAATAGTGGATAGTTATTTACATTAGACTGGGTCAAAACAAGCCACATAAACAGAAATGCTAAACTCAGAGGAGCAGTACAGCTGCACCTTAAATTCAATCTGAAATGCAACGTCTGTTGTCAGTAATGTGCAGTAAGACACGGTTTAAAGCAGGGACAGGAAGTATCATTTCCAAGTATTGAGAACATTTAGCGGACAGATTGACAGATATAACAGCTGCTCATGGATGTTTATTATGTGTAAGGATACTGGCAAAATCTCCTTTTGATTTTAAAGTGATATATGACAGAATTGTAGATATGCTTGTTAAGGTTGTAGGAGTAATCAAGATCATTTTCATTTACTGTATAACAAAAATAATCTAGAAACTATTGGCTGTTTTTAGAAAGTGTGGGATGACTTTAGCTGACGCATGGCACCTGAACCATCACACACTTTCATGCATTATAATGTCCAGATAACACACTTCTTCTTTCCTTATTCGACACACTTGACTTAATCTCTGTTATTTGGTTGTTCGTGATCTCTCATGGCCACAGCAGTGTTTGATTTGATGATCAGAGTTCCTGCTCTGTTACAAGTCCCGGTCAACATAATCCACCTGTCAGACATCACACAAAACCTGAAATAACCTGTTTTTGCATTCTGCGTCTAACATAAAAGCAGTTTGTTAAAACAAAATGTAAAAAGCCTCAGTAATCATAAATCATAAAGTGAATCATAATTCATTTTATATGTGATGATAACGGCTAGAAACAATAAGCCAAAGACTAAAAAACGTGTATGAACACAGAAATCACACAAAATTAAATTTACTTGTAGTCTATAAAACTGTAAGACTTTTATTGCATAGATGACAAAATATCAAACCAAGCAGACAAATGACATGATGTTTTAAGCTTTAAATCAAACAAACTCAGTTTTGTTTGAAGTGTGCTTGTGCTATTTTAATAACAGATTTGATAATTAGTTAACTAATTAGTTATCTAAAGAAACAACATTTATATATCCTAAAGTAAGGCTGAAATGTCTAAAAACGTGGCCAATGCAGTTTCCTCTGAGCGTGGGGACGATGGTGTCTCGTGGTAATACCCCTGCATACCTTCTGGTATTAATTTGACTTCCTTTTCACTGAAACACTTTCATTTATTTCAGCAAGGGATACTGGAAAAGAAAACACAATTGTGGTTTAGGAACTGAACTAAGAGGATCGAATTCTGTGATTTCATCGTTGATGTTTATTACGAACAGTTGTTGCGGCTGATAAAAAGATGCCTTGTCTGTCCTTCACCAAGGGAAAAAATGCTGTATGCGTTTTCTTCGAAACATTTGTTTTAGACAGAATGTCACAGTAGCTAAATCAAGCGTATGCGTAAATATATGAAACAGACTTTCTCAATCGGATAAGGAATGGAATTCGGCAAGTGGTTAGATCGTCCAAGCTGAGAATAATGATACACTTCAATTATGTCATTTCTGAAAGTTAACGTAATGAGACAGCTATAGGGGAGAACATAGGAGACCTTTAGGTTGCCGGCGACCTTGATTACATCCAGATTCAATCAAACCAGCATCCAGTTTTTAATCTTGAAGTTGTTACTGTTATGATAATTGTCCATGAGACAGTTCATCAGATGTTGACAGATAAAAAAACATGAGGGGGTGATTTAGCGGCATCTTCCAGCGTTGAACCATCGGCCCAAGTGTCTCCAAGTTCCCCCGTAGTGTTTATGGGTTCTGCTGGTGAAGAACATAGTTACACTTGTATTTATAGCTGTTGTGGTTTGGTCTCTTGTAACTTGATACTATGTAGTGCAGTAAGCCAAAAAGCTCAAAGATGAAGCTGCCTATAGGTTATTTTCTCTATTTTTAATATTTTCTCTATGTTGACTGTGATTTGTATCATAATACACAAACCCTGAAACATCAATATGGCAAAGAAAGTTACAACACACAGAGCACAAGTCTTTTAGATGATATAAGGCCTGTAAATGATGTAAGTAGATGATGTAAGCTAGAATTTACAGAAAAAGACTTTTAAGTTCATTTCAAAAAGAGAGACATAAAAAGTAGGTTTAGCTGTGATTTACAGTATGCTTATTACAGGGACCTGTGTTGACAGAAACGCCAGATAATTATTTTGACTTCCAAGATTTTGTACAAACAAACCAAAATCAGAAGAAAACAAGTAACATAGCCAGGGGTAATGTACTTATAATTATAAAAGCAGAAATGTGCAGCAATATGTTTGTTGAATATTCATTAGTATGTACAAAAATGTTTATTGAGCTGTTGCCAAAATTTGTTATTTTAGCAGTGGGGCTACTGTTGCAGGAGATTTCTACTCTTTACTCCATAAACTAATGTAATTTTATTCTGGTATCTTTACATTGAGTTTACCAAAGATATTTATTGCAAGAGCATTTTTGTACATTCATTTTTTGTCTGCATTCTTACAAACTAAAGGATGAAGTTGCTGTTGTAACCAAGAGTATGTCACAGATTATTAGTAGTTTTATTTGTATTAAACACTAAACATTAATACAAATAACTAATCACTATTAATACCCTAACCACTATAGAGTACCTGAATGGCCTGATGATATTTGATGCGATGCCAAATCAAAGCCCAAAAACTTTATTGCTCTCAGTCAGAGATCTCTAACAGGCCAGCAGGACCAGCAGGGGTTGATAAGCCTAGAATAATGACAATAATGCTAACAAAAAGAGTGTGTCTGCGACTGGGCTCATTAGCATCCCAGCATTCCCTTCTCCTGCTTTGCTCAGGTATGGTTCCTATTTCACAGTACCAAAAAGAGGGGAGGGAGGTTGATGGAAGTGATTTAGTGCCCAGGGGACAGAAGGGATTAATCGGTTCACCAGAAAAGAGGGAGGTTGGGGGTTTGGCTACCGATATCAAAAGTCTGGGAGGTATGCCCGCAGCTGCTTTGTTCTGACATCCATCTACACAAACAGGAAGTGATGCGATGGGCCCAGACGCTTCATTCACAGACATGCCCGCTTCATCTCTGTTCATCTGTGACAATGGATTTGCCTAATCCTGATTGTTTCCATCTCTGAAACTGATTTCGCTCAGGTTTCTTCGTCACACTTGAAGTGCTATGCGTTTTACACCTTTCAACTGCCTGGCTCAAATTACTGCTAGTTTGGGTGGTATTGACTACCAGGTTAAACCACATGGAAATTCTCACAAACATCTGGGTCACATTTGAAAATCACAACCTCAAAATCAAAAGAAATTATATTTTGGATAGAGGAAAGCAAATTCTTTTGATAAGTTTTATTAAGATTTTTAAATCACTTTTAAATTACTGCAATGCAAATAAATAGATAAAAACATGTATTCTAAAATACAATGCAACCACTGGACAATACGACTTTTCTCAAATATAAACATACATAGCAAAGTTTTTTTTGTCACTTAACGCACGTCTAATTAATTTCAAAATCAAAATGTGATTATTTTATGAAAATTAAACGTCAAGTTTTAAGTGCATATTATTGTGAATAGAGAGTGTGTGTGTGTGTGTGTGTTTGTGGGTGTATACATACACACACTGTACAATAATATTGTACAATATATGCTATTTCAAAATAGCATGTGTAACTGTAGCTTATGCCTGGAAAACACTGAAGTAACGAACAACATTTCATTGTATTTTAAATTAAAAGACTTTCATTTATATCAGGTCACACTAGAGAATTTTTATACAGAATTATGCAAATGATCAGAAGATTATTTCAATCAATCAGTCAGTCAGTCCTCAGAGCCCCATAAGACTTTGAGTGAATGAATCCTTAAACAAATAAGCATTTTTACAGAAGACATTTATTTTTATATTATGTAATGTGTGCTGGATTTAAAAGTATTATATAAGATGTTATTTTTTCAGGTCCTCCTGGAAAGCGTGGAAGAAGAGGTGACCCTGGTGAGTCAGATTTCTTCATCTCCTCATGTCTGTTCTTCTGCTGAATTTATATTCATTAGATCCGACAGACAGGAAGCGCTCTTGCAGTGTGGTTTTGAGTCATTGTTGATCTCTGAGTTACCATGATTCAGAGGTATTATTCTCTGGTTGATTAGTCTGGATAATAAGTTAGCTATGTACAATAAAATGCTGATTTGTGAGCGATAGTGAGCGAGGTAGATAGACATAAGATTGTAGAAGGTTTTAGTGAAAAAGTGACTAATAGTCACGTCACATGCGATTTAATGCACCATTACCGCTTGTTAAGGATGTGACTGGCTGATGCCTTGCCTGAAAACATCCCAAATCTGGATTACATCGTAACATTATCTTTGGGCCATGTATGTGAAAAGTTTGTACATAAGAACCTATATTCACATCCTGTTCAGATCCGATTAAATCTTGGATCACCACGTTCCCATGAAACTGGCGTTTGGACAGTTTGACAATTCTTTACATCTGTTTTTCAAACCCGTTCCAGCTCCTCTGCCCTGGGAGAGGAACTTCAAACGTTGGCAAAACACTTTATTTACATAGAGATAGTGGGTCATTTTGTCACTGATTCTGCTAGATGTGGTTCTGTTTAGCCGTTCCTGAATGTTGTAAAGTGGGCAGGGATGATTTGAACTTTGAGAAGATGAATAGAAGAGGTTCTTCCACTCAGGCATGTGTTTGTTTCTCTGGAAGAAGAAGACATTTAGAATACTAGAGTACTATTACACTACAGTGCAAAGATTAGTCACATACTCATAATTCAGTCATTAAACTAGAGCCCATTTAGTTAGGATCCTCATAAATTTTAAAAAGTCTTTCTAACTAAAGAGTTTTGACGTTTGGCCCATTTCCTTTTTTAACATAACATACTCTGTTATTTCTCTGTTATAAGTCAAATGCACACACACACACACACACACACACACACACACACACACACACACACACACACATTTGCCTTTGTCTTTCCCCAGTTTGCTCTTAAATGCTTGACAAGTGGTAAAATTCCTGAGTATCTTATTTTACACCCTAAGAAGTAAGTCTTTGTGCCAGTGTCTAGACATGAGTAAATACAAACAACCCTAAGCCTTATAAAACTTAAACGTGTCTCTTAAACCTCTCTGCCCCCTGTGGGTCTTTATAATTACCTGATGTACATTTCTGCAACAAAATCTATTGTTATCAGTATTGAAATGAGAAACTTGGCTTGTTTTTTAAACTGATAACACATATTAACAATTCTCTTTGGTTGTGTTTCTTTATTTTGCAGGACCCCCAGTAAGTACCCTTATCTTCCCAGGTCAACATCATGTCATGAGATCTCAGGGACTGTATTATCTCTGTAGTGTGGTGAGGTTGACTCAACAGGGTGAGTCACAGAAAAAGAGACACTGCATTCACACCAGTGCCTCCAACATATGAACATTCTGGAATCTTCTCACCAGAACCTTTGATAGAATAAAGTTCCAGCTTCTTCTCCCAGCCTCGCCAGGGTTTTAAATTCTAGTAGCAGTTTTGTTGAAAGATTAATGTTCAGGATTCTAGCAGCAGTGCACACACGGCAAAAACAGGTTATGTATTGACTAAAAACTATGTTCACCTGCTTTGGATTTAAGGTTAAAATCAAGCTGTCAACACCTTGTTGCAAACAGATATATGACCTCTAATTCATATTTTAACATGCTGTCACGATTTTATTTATCAGACCAGGACTATTGTGAAATTATGTGACATCTTAAGATTAGTTTTTGAGGACCTTCACATTTAGTTTCTGGTCTTCTGAAGAGCAGTGCCGCACTCGTTTATTTTCTCTAAAGTCCTCTGCCGCATCAGAAAATCCATAAAGACTTGTACCGCAAATTTTCTTAATCCAACTAGTGAACAGTAACAACAAATATTTACTTTGTGAAAAGATTGACAGGTTGTAAAAACTTTCTGTAATCTTGTCAGATTGGACCCCACAGCTTTCTATATTTTAAATTGGTTAATCAAAATAGTTTACTCATTTTTTCTTTTGCCTTTTCTTTTTGCTTTCTGTCTTAGCCACGGAATTTAAAAACGATTGCATGAAAATTGGTGCAAAATTGAAAGGTTTCCTGAGATTATGAAATGTGTAGTGATATCTTACCTTTTAGGTCTGTATTTATTAATTAAATGTACTCAATCTGTATTTGTACAGGGCAAATCAGGACGAGACGGTTACCCGGTAAATGTTTTTTTTGTTTCTCTTTTGGCTCATTCTCAGTCTCATTCACTTTGATGCTGCTAATCATTCACTGAGTCATTATCACTGTTATCATTATCACTGAAACATCACTGTTCTTTCCTTCTGCTTTAAATATCAGATTTGAATTTATGCAGTTCGATGAATGAACACTAATATTTATAAAATATAAAATATGGCAGCACCCAATAGTCACAGCATAAATGACTGAGGTAAAAAGTGCCCTGATTTAATATTGCATGTTTCTGGTGTCTCTGCAACATGTTACATAATGACTGTGAGTTTCCTGGAATAAACGAAATTACTTCTGGGCTTAATTACTGTTAATGGTGTTTCTCTGGTGAAAACTTTTAGAAGCAGCCATTGGCTAAACCAGTGTCCTGGAAACTAGACCAGAGACAGTTAAGGGCCCCAATTATAATTCCCTGCTTTCTGGATTACGCTGAAATGGAAAGTACTGGAAAAAAGACTTAGCTGTTGAAAATGGATTGGCCATAGACAAATCATCACATGTGACTGTGCAGAGAAACAACAGAGTGGTCATTGGCAGTTGTTGTGTTGTGGACTCTGGTCTCCAGTGTGGGATGCTGGTGTCCCCAACAGGCTTTTTACACAGTTTCTTACACAGCATGTCAGCCAGTTTCTACATAAAACCCATGCTGTTATGTTTTATGCTAAAATATATTTGAGAATCTTAAACTTCACCTCTGCTTGCACACATCTGAAAACTGTTGTCTGCTACAGTAAAGAAATACAAAATCTGTTGTTTACTTGGTAAACTCTAGGCTAATTCATAATTCTATCTCATATTTTGCTTGTGGAATATTAATAGCCCAGCTATAGAGTTTCCAGTATCTCTGTTTATATATACACAAACATGAAGTTGATGCTTACTAATTTCCCAATAGATAGATTAATAAAGTACCTATCTATCTAGCTTGGGGTCCAAACAGAAGTTGCAGACAGGACTATACAATGTAATTGTGGCAGTGGACTGGTGGCCTCTAGTGGTTTCCAGCAGAACAGATATCTGCGATGAGTATGTCTTGAACCTGGGGTCAGATTGTGGTTATTTTGCTTTGAGTCATAAAGCGCATGAGACTTTTTACCTTGTTTTGTCTGGTGTCTAATTGAGGACCCCTTGGTTTAGTTGGTTTGGCTCAGATTATTATGAGATTTTTTGTTAACAAGCTTTCTTACTCCATGGCATGAAGTGTGAGTTTAAAGCATGTGTATTTGTCTTAGTTGTGACTAGGCCTTACTGTGTCTTAATTACACATCAGATATTATTTCACCTTCTGCCTGTCTGCCCATTATATGTGCTGTGCTTACAGTAAATCACAGAGATTTTTGTGTTGATATGCCATGTTGTTTCTACTGTGAGATCAGCATCCAGATAACTGTGTATGCCAGGCTGGGTCATTCAGGCCAGCAAATTAGTATCAGAGAATCACTCATGGTTTTCCCAGATTTATGTGTCTGCCGGGAAAGGTCTGATGCTAATTATAGACAGGTGTGTGTGTGTGTGTATGTGTGGGTTTATTTAACCATAGATTGTGGAATAAATTGTACTCAAAAGTCAGCAAAACCTGACAAATTTAATCAAAACCTCCTTTTGAGGACATTCTAATTTGTTAAAATGCTATAAAAATATAGTAAATAAAGTGTTTTTAAATTGAAAAAATACAGAAGGTTTTCTCATAGGGTTAGAGTTTTAATGTGGGTTAGACAGTAGAAGTCTATGGAATGCCCTATTTTGATAAACATCTGTGTGTGTGATTTCATCTCTTTCTTTATAACCCTGATGGGTGCCTAGAGAATTGTATATGCTCATTTAAATGCCCATCTGGTGTGTATATAAGGTTTATACATTAGGCTCATGGTCATATTTCACCCAAAAAGAAAGAAATAAGAACTTATATTTTGTTTAATTGCAGACTTTTTACATAGTGACATTTTTTCATGACAATTTTTGTATTAAAACAAAATGAATTTATTGTTCATTGGTCATTATGATCAAGCTTATTGGTTTATAAAGGTAGACTACTCCATGGTGTGGAATAGCTTTGGATGTGTTTTCATTAACATCTGCCATGCCTCTGTTCATCTGGAGTGGAGCGACAGGTGTGTGCGTGAATCTTGTCCAAATCTCAGAATGCTTTTGGCAGCAACTGTGTACCATAAAAGAGTTCAAATTTCATTGTTAGCTGTCTTTTAAACACACTCTTTCCCCCATCCAGATTTCTCATCCTGTACATTAGCTTGATAGACAGTTTGTTTTAAATTAGGCTGTAGAGGGAGAAATTAATATGTTTGTAATAGATGACAGGGTCAAGCAAAAATAATTGACAAAACTCAGACGATGTGAATTAAATATGATTTACACTGTTGCGTTAACCCTGGAAACAAGTCTCTTGAGATTGGAGCTTAGCTGATGAAGGAGAAACAGGAGCCAAACAGGAAGTGCCTGCATGTATACAGTGGCTCCAAAAAATATTTGAACACTTTTAGACCCCTTTTCAAATATCACTGCATTAGATACAAAATGTCAAGTGGCATCTGTGAATAAATGTTTCTAGAGATTATTTTAGTATTCTTAGTCATTGTTTTCATTATTTTAAACCAACTTTTCCCTGGGTGGTTTTTAGTGGCTGTATAAAGTTCCTTTCCAATTTACACAGCAAAACACACGTGTGCTTCATATCCCACA
Source organism: Botia almorhae (assembly GCA_036877575.1). NCBI lineage: Eukaryota > Metazoa > Chordata > Actinopteri > Cypriniformes > Botiidae > Botia > Botia almorhae. The sequence goes on along the minus strand of JAZGTJ010004238.1, from coordinate 8,711 downwards.
AAATATGACAAATACAAAAAAGTGTCCAAGTAATTTATGAAATTTTGAACAGCATGTCTGCACATATAAACGTGTCTAATTTGAAACCTTACAAACTTATTTTTTTGAAATTGCCTGAAAGTGTGCTGGTGCAATAATTCTTAAAAAGAGACACGTTGCTTTATATTTTGTTATAGACATTCATACTTTTAAGTGTCCAGATACTTTTTGGGGCCACTGTACTGTGTGATGGTGATGGTGTTGTTCTGAACATGTGTGGAGCTGCATGTTATGCGCACATGTGGTCTGTGTGTGTGCAGATAACTCGCCATTGTTCTGGTACACTCAGGTGGTGCCCACATGCTGTCCGTGCTCATTTGAAGCCGTGATTTGATTAGCAGTATGGTAAACAGACTGTATTAACCCCAGACACGTTGCAGAATCTCTCTCACGTGCCTGTCATTGCCTGCCTTAATAAATCACCCTGTTGGTTTAGGACTTTAGCACGACAGGTTTTCATTCTCTGACACAAACAGTGAGAGAAGAAAACATGTTTAAATCATTAATAAAGGGAAAGATAAAGACACAATTAAGTAAAAGTGAAAAAAGATGCTTATAATTGAGTAAAAAAAGATGCTTATAATTATTGGTGTTTGCTAAGGCAAGCATTACTGTTACTTTGGGTTTGGGATTTCAGCACACGACTACCCTAAATATCACCCACTTTATGATACGGATGTAGATAATATCTTAAATTGTGTGTCTTGATATGCCTGCAAACAGCCATTGAGGGATGGGCTATTCTTTCAGTGATTTAAGACTGTTTATGATTGTTCGATACAGTGTTTTTTAATACAGTGTTCAATTTTTAATTTAAAAGCATCTTTCTTTGGGGGGCAATGGGTATCACATATAAAACATAAAACTGTTTAATAAAAGATATTCCCTTTGGAGAAGAGAGAGACACTGAGACTTCATAGGCATTAGATCTGGTAAGATTATGGGGTGCTTGAGTTTCTTTCATGCAGAAAGTGAAAACCTTAACAAAAGAAAGACTAAATGTGTGTGTTCCTAATTTCGGTGTCTTATATAACAGTCATGATTGCCTTTCTTGGTTAAATAAAAGTAAATGAAGTGACCTAATCATGATTAAATTTCATTAATGAATGTTTAATGGTTTTAATTTCTTTGAGGTTGTGTACAACAAGTAAACAATAGTGCCAGATTTCACAAATCTTTCACAAATCACAAATCTTTTAAATATTTTTTTTACATTTAATTTTTACATTTAATTTAATTAAATGTAATTACATCTGTTGCTGGCAATTCAGGAACAATTTGGAAATTGAAATTTCCAATTTGGAAGTGTATCATCCAATTCAAATATGATCTGTTAAGTGTGTTTTTAAGAGTGTCACAAACTGTGAAAGATTCTTTTGATTAGAATGAGACTGAACATTTAAGACTAGATTTGACTGGAAGGGCCCATTTATGCGATCCCCTCAGATTTGCAGTGCTGCAGTGTCAAGCCCACCACGAAGTCCAATTTTAGCAGGAATGCTTTTGTAGGCTTGAACTCAAAGCGTTTCGATTACCCTGTGATGAATTTGCAATTTATAGCAGAGTTGAAAAACTTTAACACTGGCAAAGGGCAACAGACAAAAAAGTCATTATTTAATTTTGTTGTGGCTTTACTGGTAATCTGAAGCTTAGTTCTCACTCCTTTGCACTTTGTGGTCAAATATATGTGGTAATCTGTGCTACTTTGGAATTGTTCCTGCTGTTCCCTCTTCAGAATTTGGTGGCGCACGCAACAAAATACAATGTTCAGTATTTATGTTGATTGAATTGTTTTTTGAGGTTTTGTATTTGGTTTGTCCATTAAATATATTGTGAATAAAGCATGGAAAGAAAAAGCATGTTTAGGAATAACAGAGTTTTTTCTACGGTTATCTAAATTTCTCAGGGGGTTGTAAATTGAGTTGTGTTGCTTCATGTGTGTCATTCACACAGACCTGTTGGTGTGAAATCTCTCACTCAAAACTACATTTTTACTTAATGAGTTGCTACAGTGTTCTGTGTGTTTTATAGCATTGTGGTGCGGTTGCTAGGGCATTGTTAGCTGTTTGCTAGGGTGTTCTGGGTGGCTGCTTAATGGTTATGTCTCTGGTAATTTGTTTTTCAGATATGGCCCCTTCTTCATAAAATTTTATTTATGTTGTTTGTGGTGGCTGGAATATTGAAAAGTAAAATGTAAATCCCTAAATAATCCCAATAGATTATTCAATCAAATACTCTTTGGCTTTGTAGGTCTGTGAACCAGGAGTCCCAGTCATGGTGACCTGTCGGAAAACCGTCCTCGATCATAATGATGAACTTTGAGGGTCTGAGACCCTGAGTTTCAGTGATCATAAATCAGAGTAATGTCTCTGCCAATTCATCTATTTCTCCTCCCGGAAGTCTGCTGGCAGTGACCTGTGTGTGCACGTGGTGTCTGCTCACCGTGAGGAGTTGCCACTGAGAACAGGCCACGTAAATACTCCCAGATGTAGTGATTAGATCTTCTAGCACATCTTCAGAACAAACCCCAGATTTCTGGTCTAGTAGTGATCATACCTCTGTAAGCACTCATGAGTAGGGATAGTTTATGGTCCACAGTGGACTCTTCCATCTTTTGTCTGTTCATTCAAAGTTATTTTAGGCTTGGATATTCTATTATATTTGGAGACAGACGCTTCATTGAAGTTTTTTTGTCTTTAAGGCCAGTCAGACTAGACCTTTTATTCCATTCTGTACCATATATATGAAATGCTAACACTCAAACATATGCATTTCATTTTGATTGGTGAGCTTTGTGAACTTGTGAATTTGCATAGCCATTTCAGCAACAGATGATCTATATGTAACAGTTCCCGAATCCTTGCATTACATCACATCATATTTGTTGCAGATTCTGAAATGATTTCCTAATATTAAAACTTAAAGTAACCACATTTCTCATGTGTTTATCTTGTATTCTTTATCTTTGAACTTTACAACAGAGTTTATTTGCTGCATTCTGGCACTGTTCACAAATTTTTCAAGTGTGAATAAACTCATAAGATTCATCTTTTTATGTGATGTTTTCAACTAAAGAGCTTCTAAAGAGCGCTTAAGAAAAAGACATGGAATAGTACAGATATACACCTTGAAGTATAAAGGTCGTTGACATTATGATGACCTCTCACACTCATGTGGCTTTATGATTTATTTGTGGCATTGCTACTTTTAGAGCATCAGGTGTAGGTGCTGACTAATGAGGCTTTAGAGCTCCTAACACATGTTCACCTAGTTTGCAGTCATTCTCATGTTCTCATCTCTGTGTTCAATCTCCATCTTAGACATATTGAAATGATATCATGGCTTCAGTTTAATTCTGCATTTTTCTCCTGTCCTTCATCATCTTTTGAATTATTTGCTCCCTCTTCCTTCCACAGTGTATCTGCACTTAGTTTTGTTTTAACAGGCTGTCTGCTGGACTCCTGGGGTTTAATCATCCGTTTTTATCTTTTTCCCCTTTGCAGGGTCCACTCGGTCTGGATGGCAAACCTGTGAGTATTCCCCATTCTCTTTTATAGATGTGAAGTGATAATGAGTGTGTGTAGATATAGAGGTAAAAGTGTTTGTCTTTTTTAAATGAAATTGTGTGATGTTCTGGGAGGAAATGCACAGGTAAATTGTGCATAAAAAGTGTGTTCCCTGTAAGTGTGTAATTGTTTCTATGGTAAAATACTTTTCTATCCCAGTTTAATATGTAGCCAGAGTTTAGATCCAGCCCTAATAAAACACACATGAAGCAGCCAATCAAGGTGTTTGGGATTTCTTAAAGTTATTGGAAAGATTACTTGTGTTAAATTAGCATTGAAACTGAACTCTACAGGAAGGTGGCTTTCGGTGGCTGGTATAAACACTGTGCTATTCTGTCTGGTCAAGTTAGTAGTAAGGCAAGTCCATACTTTGTCTTTAATATTTTAGTTAGTTAAGGGGAGCATATAAAGAAGGTTCCCACTTACATTTTAGCTGCATCTAAGACACCATGGTCTTTAAGAAAAAATTTTAATAAGAAAGTTGAGATATCAATAAAAACTTAAACGTCATGAGATTATTTAATTTCATATAAAAGGTTTAACTTACTCTTTTAGAAGCTTTTAACTGAAATGGTCACAAAGCATCTTTTCCTTTATTTAGTTACATTGCACACTTATAACAAACTCATTTGTTGATTTTTCAGGGTCCTTCAGGACCTAAAGGAAGCCAGGTAAACACATTTTAAATCTCCACAGTGCTGTGAAGAGCATATGTGTGGCTTATGTCAAAGTCAATAAGCAATTTTTGTTTACTATCTCAAGCGTTGTTTACCTTATAGGTTTATAGAATGTGACTGCTTAGGTTAACACAGATCTGATATAAGATCTGTAATTTTATACTATGTAAATGAGATATATAGCTATATAGTTATATTCTTGCATGGTATCATAAATCTTGGGTAATTTATCACCTTAGATATAAGGTCAAACATCATAGTGTGCTGTTATCCATGTATGTCCATTCCTAAATGAGATGGAGATAATAAATAACACATTAAAAACAAAATTCATCATTGTTAACTTCCAGACAGTCAGTGTTTAGAAACCCTGTTGAGCTCTGTAGCACTTTTAGGGAAGCCCATTTGTCCAATGTTAAGTAAACCACTTTATCTTAGAGGACATCCTCAAGAAAGACCTCCAGGTGTCATTACAGTGTTGCTTCCTGTGAAAGAATATTGTCATGTTGTTTTGACTGAAACCAGTTAGCTGAGTTCATAGCGCTCATTCACACTGATACTGTCCTGATTTAGGATTTTGCAAGCATATAACAGCTGTGCATCTCAGAATGAACCTTTATTAAAGTCTTCACAAGCCAAAGTTTCCAGTTCTAATTTTCTGCTTTGTTCTCATGATCTTTTAAATGTGGCCCATATTAGACATTGGTGATGCTTTAAACTGACCTGTATTAGAAATACTTCAACCCAAATCTGATTCCCTCCCATCTTTATTTGGGAAATATCACATTGAATCTGACATCAATTCAGATTTTTCTATACTGGATAAATAAACTGGATACACACAGTATAACTTTATTTATATGTTTGAAAATATCAGAATTAAAAACATCATATTCAGTATGATTTTGTTCACACTGTCATCCAAAAAAGGTAATAGGGAAAATAATTCAGATTTGAGCCACATAAAACTGCGGTGTAAATGCAGTCATAAATTCTTACACCCCCTTCCTCTCACACACTTTCACCAAAACCATTATTTCACTCAGTCACAGTTCCACTTGATCATTTTATTTATAAATTACTGTAAGATCAAAGATTACAGCTATATCTAGAGCATATGGAGAACAAGGTACTGCCATTATTTGTAGCGAGATGGTACATGTGGTACATGTAAAAGTCAGGGGACACGACAATGCCAAAGACTTAATGATAGGTCTTACTGAATAAATCACTGTTCACATGTTTTTTAAACATGTTTTTGAACTACGCTTTGATTTGGCCATTCTTTCCTGTAGACCTTTGTCGTGTAAATTTTTCATTTTTGACAAACGCCCTGCTCTTTTATTTCCAGGGGCCTCCAGGACCAAAAGGAGATAAGGTACTTGAATGTCTTTTGTCAATATTTTACACCACACGCGCACACGCGCACACACAAACACACACAGAACTCTTTCAGTTCTGCTCTCTGCTTCCCAGCAAGCAGATGTTTTTGGATTTTTAAAACAACTCGCAAATTTCATTTGCATTGGCTTTTGTCTTTGAACACATGTTTTGGAAGTGACCTAGAGCATGTCAGGCTTCAAATGAAAGCAACAGAAACTTGTGGTGAATGGAGGCAGTCTTGAATTCTTTGCTTGATTGCAGGGAAAAAACACAACAAAACAAAAACATGAAGACTCCAAATCAGTTATTCCTTTATTAATTAGTAAACAGAATAATGCTTCCTCTCTTTTCTGTATTTATTCATCTGACATTTTGTTACTCACTGTAATTAAAACCATTAAGGTATGCTGAAAATAAATAAGGTTTAAATTTGGACTGAACCTTTTTAAATAGGTTCATTGATCTTGTTAATGGTCTGGAAATTGTTCTTAGTTGAAAAAACAAAGATGTGGCAAATTTATATAAACTCTCAACTTCATATCTGAACATTTTGACTGTGACTATTGCACATACAAACACCACATTAAGTTCAAGTGTTGTGCTGTAACTCATATGTTTGCTTGCAATAATTGTATTTATTGTCTGTGTGTTTAGGGTGACCAGGGAGACATTGGGCCAAGGGTGAGTGATGCCATATCACTGTCCAGTCTAACGTCAATCCATGTGTCATCACATTTAAAGAAACATGATTTTTCTCTTAATCAGATCTTCCCAAAATTCACAAACACACACACACAGTTTTAGCATTCTTTAAATAAAAAAAATATTTAAATAGAATTTCTACAAATAAGAACATCCCAAAGGTCCCGTAAGGAAAATATCAGATTGTCAGATTTTGGCTTACATCTGGGAGCAAACTGGTCCCAGGTGGATTGCTAGTTAGGTGTATACACACATACACTAGCAACCACACGGGTTCTTATGCATGTTCATTGTGATATCCAGGAGAGTAATGATGTATCATAAATCAAAGATGAAGGTCTGAACTGTGTGTGACAGGAGGCTTAAGTCTTTTAACATGCTTTATCTCTCTTTTTCTCTCTCTCTCTGTCTCTATATCTCTCTCTCTCTCTGAGTGAATATGAACCAGTGATTGAACTGTAGGCTGTGGGACACATAACCTGGTCCTTTACAGTCTTTACCACAAAGAAACACAGGGGATTTGATCATATTTTTAATCAGTATTTGTGGGTGTAGTTGGACTTCTGAACACAAAATTACAGAATATACGGCTAACACTCAAAATGGTACATGGAGAAAATAATGTATTTTTTTCTAAAAATATCAAAAGTTGTATTTTAGTGAGGAGTTTGAATTAAATATAATTTGTGTTATTTAGGAACAATAGTCAGTTGGAAGCCCCTAGTAGTGTGTGTGTGGGGGGTGGGGTTGGGGGGGTGCTGAGTAAAGCATTGGTGTGGGAAACCTCAGCAATCCCTCTGCTCACCACATCTCTGCTAACTAAAGCCTCATGCTCAAACTGCCATCAGATAGTTGCATCTAATTTTTTCACTTTCATCTTTTTGTCCTCTTAAACTCAGCGACTGTCTCAGCCTTTTAAAGCTGATTTTACATTTTTAGCTAAGAAATGTTACAATGTGGGCAAAGTTGGTGTCTGAAAATGTCCTCCATTTATTGTGGTAATGAACTTGACTGAAATACTGTTGTAAGATTCTAACCTGTAATGAGCCCGGAGGGGTTTCTTTAAAATGTCTTACAGCAGATGATGTGTCCCTCTAAAAGCCTCTTGGTTCCTGCTGTCAGCACAGTTCAGCCCTCGTGGTTTACAGAGACAGTAAACAGAAATATGATGTCCTGACCATTGGGATTTTAAGGCAGAAAAAATAAAACATTGTTTATGTCTAGTGTTACTTTAAGGTAGCAGGACCATTTTGTAAAATTTGATCAGTTTGTATTTTGATCTCAGTTCAGTGAGGTGAACTTTTTTGGCAGGACAAAATTTCAAGTATTGTTTTTAACAATACAACAGTTTTGTTACATGGCACAGATGTTAACCTTTTTATGTTGACTTCTTATTTATTTTAGCATAATTTATAAAATAATACAATGAATAATTAGTATATAATTTATTTGATGCTGTAATTAATAGAATGTATTTGTCTTAGAAACTGGCAATGATCTGTACTGTATGTCTGAATGCCCATGCTAACACTTTGCTTCCATTGATGCTTTTTGGATTTTCCAAGTCTATGCCATCTCAAGCGCATGCTGTCATAAAAGCAAAGGGGAGACATACCAAATACAAAGAAATCTGAAATTCTCCTATTCATTTCTCAGTTCAGCATTTCTCTTAAATTGTTATGCTGATAACATGTATATTGAAGAAAATGTGCATATTTAAACCACTGTTGAATTCAGTCAAGGATATCAGCTTCTCTTTCAAAAGAACAGCATCCAAAACAAAATAAATGCTAAGGACCAGCAACACTGATCTTTCCAACAGCGTCCTCTGATCCTTCCCTATTTTACTGCTACTATCTAGTTTAATAGCTGCACATTGTAATGGCAGAAAAGTGCTCTTTCAATGCTCCTCTGAGACTCTTCTGTATATCTCTGGTCCTCTTCAACCTTCTCTGTCGCAGGGTCATGGCAGTCATGCAGCATTGCAAAGTAATCAGATTCTCATTAAGGTTTGTCTGCCGTTTCTGTTGCCGTAACCTTCATCTAACAGCTGCCCCGCGTGTCCCAGAACGCTGTCTTTCTTTCACGCCACCGAGATGTTTCTCCACATTTCTCTTCTCTTTGTTTAACACACAGTCTGAGGTGCTCAATGCTCATCACTGTTTCTTCTCAACTTTTTTCTTTGGCTTTTCATCCTGCATCTATCTTACTGTTGGGTCTTCCTGTCTCTGCGCGGCTCGCGTGCACAGATGGTCTTCCCTCGGTACGATCATGGTTACATCTCTGCCGATCAGCCCAGTTTCCAGCGCCGTATGCTGAAGGTAGCATGTGTGCAAGGCATGTG
>JAZGTJ010004237.1:17178-31731 GCA_036877575.1 Botia almorhae | reverse complement strand
TTGTGATCTGCTAGACATAAGTTCATATGGCTGCCATATCGGCCTTCGCAACGTAAACTGGATCTTTCTAAATGCACCTTTAACCTGAAAATTGCACTAGCTGATTACAGCGCAGGTTAGGCTGCCTAAACATAATTTCTTCTGTTCGTAGTCAGAAGAAAATATTTGTGCCTGTCAAGCGCTGAAATGCCCTAAACGGTTTAGCTTTGGGCCAGAAGCCTTTGATTATGCATGCCATTTTATTATAATTAGCTAAAAAAAAAAATCTGGTCCACAATTATCAAAGTGGAACTATGTTTTGAACCTGTGCCAAATTATTTTAATTTGTTAACCGTGTTTGCAGGTCTGACCAAGCTGGTCTGCATAACTGCTGTTTTGGAACAATAAATTGAAAAATGCTTCTTTGAAAAATATTACCCAGCCTGCACCGGGCTTCCAGAAACACACGCCAACGCAAACACAACATTTCAAATGTGAAAAATATGGAGATAACAATTATTTATCCTGTTAAACGGGCAAGATGGGAGAGAGAGAGAGAGAGAGAGAGAGAGAGAGAGACATAAATAGCGATCCTGAACATGGTGGAATGTTGAACACAGAGTTCTTTTATCCAAACTCACTACTATCCTTAGAAAAGGTAAATGACAAACTAATGATAAATGTAAGAAGCCCAACAACGGCTGTGAGGAAAAGACCTCAATATATCTCCTACATTTTATGAATTAACAGGAGGATTCCCCTCCTGGCCACCTCAGGCAGGAATCTCTGTTTTACAACTGAATCTATCTGTACACTCATCATGTAATCTGAGTGTCATCCAGACCGTTTGGCTGAAGAAGGTTCTGGAACTAGTCAGTGTTGTTGCATCAGTCACAGTACAGTGAGAGAGAGAACGAGAGTGAGTTCACATACACAGAAACGCTACATTATATCTGACAGCCAAACACAACACGCATAAACAAAGAGTTACGATGAAAGATGGCAGGTGGGCTGATTTTTTCCTTTATTACATACTGTAAACACTGTAGTTAAAGATATATAAGAAGTAATTCCTGTATTTGAACACCCTAAAGAATGACCTTAATCTTAGCGCTGCATAAACAAATCAACACATCCAATCAGTTCCTGTGAACGGAACAACATCTTGTTCCGCAGAAAGAGAACAATTTTGCTTGGATACTGGATTCATTGCTGGAGTTTGGGAAGTTCTCAGAATCTCCCCAAATATTTCCTGTTCTAACACAGTCCATCACATTTTGGGGTATGCGCGGGGTTGCCAGATCCTGCGATCTTTGACGAAGCGCCAGATTTACTCGAGCACTTTCATTTATTTAGCTTAAGTTTGTGTTCTTGGCAGACAATGTCTAACCAAAGTGACTCTTAAGACAGCACATGTACTGAGGAATACATGACAATTACCTAAGCAGCTTGCTAACAAACTACAATACGAGTGCCTACCCAGCATGCATCTGGTGCTAACCACACATTCACTCTCTCTTCGTTCAAGGTTTAAATGCAGCACTGATGGATAGATGATAGAGATTTGACATCTTCTCCAATCTGTTTTCCACAACTCCTGGTCTCAAGGTCAAGAGATCACAAAGGTCAGAGGTCATTAGGAGGCCCACAATTCACTAACCAGTAGGGCTGAGAGAGGATATCCTACAATTATATGATTAAGGCCAATGGTTTTAAATGCTTCTGGAATACCCCACTGTTCCCTTCACTCTCTCTCTCTCCCTTGTTTTCTCCTGTGCAGTTCTCATGAGTGACACATCAGATACAGCAATGGATTTGTGATGCCTGTTTGCTTTTGTCTCTGTTTTTTCACAGATTATTATCATTCAAACATGTACAGGTGAATCGTGAGCACAGCATTTACAGCAACAGGAATGTAGCATAATCTAGAATTCCCTAACAGGAATGTGCCAAACTTAATTGACCCTAATTATGGAAAATTGGCAAACCACAGTGAGTTACAATGAAATCTGCCTTTAATGAACAGATCTCTGTTTTTCACTAGCTCAAAGTGAGTGTAGAAACAACAAGAAAAGGAGCACAGGTGCCCCCATTACCCAGCAACACATTTTTCCTTAACGTTTCCATTAAGTAAAAACTTTATTTGGAACGTTCTAGGAACATTCAAAATGCACAGTTTTTTAGATGTTGTATTAACATCATTGCTTTGTTTAAACGTTACACTAACTAAAGAATAACGTTTTTTGATATGAGACATATAACGTTAAAGAAATGTTTTACTAACATTACTGCTTGAAGCTTGATAACTTTGAGAGAACTGTTAGAGAACGTTCTCTTAGCTGGGTAGAACCTGGGAAGAGTTATTGGGGGTTTTTACTCCACATAGTTTTCAGCTATTAGTTCGACAGCGCAGTTGTGCTTAGTGCAGCGCCATCTAGAGGCCGCTCATGAAAGTTCATTTATTGCCCGGGGAAATCCTCTCGTGTAAATCATGGATCATTTGCAAAGCATTATACGAGTTTTAAACGCGTAATTTCACTCATCACAATTATTCACAGCTCTTGTCAAAACAAAGCAAGTACCTCACACCTTAAGCTTCAAAGTCATCCATCTAGTCAAATGCTGGCAGCACAGATCTGACCTAGATGTAGTGTGTATATTCCTGCATTTAGCTGACATACTGCAATGCTTAGGATTTCTTCTGCCTCTTTGTCTGTCTGTCTGGGGTTTATAAACATTTCCCTAACATTTCAATTAAGTAATGTTAAAACTATTTTTTATTACACTAGGAAAATTTTTCAATGTTGTATTAACATTATTGCTTACTTATAGAAATGTGATATACAGTATTTTGATATATATTATTTTACATAATTTGACATATATATTGATACATATTAAACATTCTACAACTCTTACTGTAAGAATGTTTTTCGATAACTTTGAGAGAACTTTTACAGAACATTAGCCTCAGTTCTGTGAATGTTTCCTGTCAGCTGAGTGGCCACTCTCTACAATTTTCAGTGCCATAAAACTAGCGTGTTGATTGGTGTGGCTGTCTGGGGACACATCAGCCACTAAACCCCCCGCTGTGGGGCCCTAAAGCACAGCACTGAAGGGCCCCAGAACACCTTTGATGGGCTTCATTAAAAACCAGTGAAGCGTTCAGATTAGCACAGTTATGGACTGTTGGGTTTTATGTACTAGCTGACTTTGAGCTGAATTAGTCCAACATAAGTCACTTTAACAGGAAAAAAACAAATACAAATAATATCTTATTCAAGAGAATCAGTAAGGCCCGAAAATATCAGTTTTATAATAAAAAACAACTATATTAAAATGACATTTTCATTTAAAAGTACAAAGGATAAATACCTGATGGAAGTTGATGAGCTGAAACGTTGCATTCATGAAATAATTTGTACATTGCAAGTTAAAATAGTGTGTAAGTTGTTTATTTTTAAGTATGAAAAATTTACATTATTAAAAACTCTTTTCCATCCTCTTTTACATATCGGTACTATTTTTACGGTAAATGTCAGGCATCTATAGCTGTCAGTTTTCACCATCAAGTTTCAGCAAATATCTTATAGTATATTGTTCGCTAAAACACATGAAAACTTTATTCAGAACTGTTCTTGCTTAGTTTTGCATCTAAGATGTTGTCAAATGAGACGCAGGAAAACACGACACTTTAGGAATTGACGTTGAAAATGTTGAAAAAAGGTTGATTAAAACAACACAACACACGGCAGCCACACTAAACTCCATCCGCTAGCCCGCGGTTTTCCACTTCCACCGAGAAACCCTGTCAGCAGCACATCCACTGTGTGAAATGACACATATTCCTCCAGAACGCTGAAGCTAAGTGTACTTGAAATGATTTTAATGGGGGTGTTTGAACTGATGAGAGGGAAAACACAGAGGAAGAGAGAAAATAAGAGCAATGTACTAATTGGGTCCCTGTGATTCAGACACGCTTGCTCGGGTCAGAGCCGCGGTTCAGTTAAATGATGTGAATATTCTGGCCACTTTGGATCAAGCGCAGCTACTGACAGACTGATTAAACTGAGCAATAATAGCCCAGATGGCCATGGAGGTCACTGTGTGCTGTTTCTGAATCACACGTCCTGCTGAAATCAACACACCCAGCGAATTGTTGGTTGTACGAACATTTCTCTATCATTTCTATTAATTAACAAAAACATTAAACATGTCAGTTCTAGCAACATTCAAAACATCCAGCTTTTTAGACGTACGAACGTTACTGCTTGGTTATAAGAACGTTATTTAAACATTTTTAAATCTGTAATTCTGTAACACTTTAATGTTTTTGAAATGTGAAATAATGTTAAAAAGTTCTAATAACGTTACTGCAAAAATACCTTTGACAGAACCTTTAGAGAACATTAGCCAACTTTCTGAGAATGTTCCCTGTTAGCTGGGACAGCCTTTTAGACTTTTGACCTGTCAAGATAGTTGCCAGACCTTTGATGTTAACACAAAGTCTGGCCCACATTGCAGCTTATTCTGTCCAAGAAACACTCACTCATTTGACTAACATACAGAAACACACATTGGAAAAAGATAGCAACTCTAAATACAGACAATATAGCCAGTATTTTATTGAAATAGGCAGGAAATACAACGTTAATATCTAGCTTACTCACTGCTAGTTACCTTATGCTAAACCATAAACTAATCTTTTAAAGGTCTGATGTCACCAACCTGTCAGACGATATGTTCTCTTTATCAAGCACTTGTATCACCTCTGTACCTCGTCAACAAAAATATATTAAGTTCTGTTTCAGTTCCAGTACTGTTATGCTAAATATTAGCATTCCTGGAATGTCACATGGCCAATCACATTACAGGACCGGAACTGACCGTTGTTTGGTAACTAAAATACACTACAGGAGATGTGTTGAGCACGGTTTTCATTTCCAGATGTGAAATCTATCCACACACCCTATAAAGACGGTTTCAATATTGCTGAGTGTGAGCGCACACATTACTGTTTCGTATGGAAGGCATATATATATATATATACTGTATATATAATAGCTGTATTATTATATAATATATATTCAGAATATTTATAATTTTCACCCCTAGAAATGAACCCAAGAGGGTTAAGACAAACTCCAGGGACACTGAAACATTTTAAATCTATGGCTTTTAACAGTTTTGTGGATGTGAGCAGCTATTTTGTACTTGAAAGCAATACATCTGTAATGCTCTAATTAATTTCAGTTAAGTCCTTCAGTGACCACCACTGCAGTTCAAACACAGTGCCAAGGATCCTGGTAAACATGAGGCTATCATATGAACAGGATACCAGATCCGTTTGCCCGGTTTTTAGCTCTCCTGGACCTTTCATCTATCTCTGGATAAAGTTAGTTAATGGTAGAAAAGCAACAAGATGGCTGCTCACCCGAACATTTGCCTGTAGCCTTTTTTCCTTTGTGTTGTCTATAGCGGACAGGAATTCTAAATTAAATACAGATCTCCTCCGCCTGGCCAAACACTGCTGTTTGGTTAAACATTCCGTTTTTCTTTTCTTTTCGAATGCAAAATAAGGCCATACATTCTGATTAATAATTGATCAATAGTTAAAATTACCCGCATGCCTCACATTCAGCAAATCCAGCTGAAATGTGTTTAAGATCTGATGATCCGATCTGATTCTGTGCAATGACTTCACAATCACGGCGAAGAACTTTTCCAAGTTTATTTTCAACCGCCAGTCACCGTTGACCCCGCAGGTGGTCACGATCGACGCGAACATTTCCCACAATTCAGTTTGTCGGCGAATAATGGGACAACCTGCAAGCTGTGGTTCTCTCATCCAATCGGCAACATTTTCTGTCTGAATGTGTGGATGACATCACAGTGACCCCTGAAATGTGCCGTTCTCAAAATGCGAGATTGCCATCAAGATAAATATCTCATTAAAAGCTGAGTGAAATGTATTTGAAGTTGGGTGCGTTTTTGAGCGTTTTGACGACGGTAATGGGGGTTGTGATTGTATGTGTGTGTGTGTGTGTGTCTCACTCTCTTCTGTAGAACTCAGCACAGGTTTCTGGTGCTGTTTAAAGGCCTGCTCTGTGGTTTGCATGCCAGAGACACAAAGGAATGATTCCCGGTCGTAAGGCATTTCCGCCCGGCTATTCCTGCATTCTTACAGACGTGTACACTTTCTTTAATGTGCTTGTGTGGTGTGTCGTGATGCTGTTTGTGTCGAGGCTGATGTACAACATAACACAGGCTCTCTTCAAAGGCATGAATTGGTTCTACCGATTTCTATTCAACTGCACATACTCAGAGGATCATTTTAAAATGTTTAAAAGTATTTTAAGTATTTCAAATACTCGTAACAGAGCAAAAAATATATATGCAAGCACTGTAGGAGCATCTGGAACATCATTCCTCATTTAAATAAAAGTTAAAAATCATTACAGCATTCTTGGGCTTTTTAGTAGATGGTTTTGTCCATCACAATTCGACAACATTAGCATGTCACATAACACTTTATTAAGATATTCAACAACTAATATACAACTATAAGTAATGTTGCACATATTTGTTAACGACCTGTCATTAGAGTGTTAGGACTGCCTACCAATACTCAAACAAGTTAGTTGACATGTAGTTGCAAATGAATGAGAGTTAAAAAAGTAAAGTTACTTATAGTTCATGGATTGTCTGAAGATTGACTATTGAAATGAAGTGTAACCGCATGTTATTTGTCATGTGCTTGGTGGCAATCATCTCTCCATCAGGATTTATAATGTTGTTGTTGAGAATCATCCCCTCACTGCTTCACACCCACAGCTACATAATTAGCTAATATGGTACATATAGTTTACTTACCCCACACTGTTCATTCATTTACTTAATTTCACAAATTGACAGTAACTCTAAATGTTCTTGGATCGTTGAAAAACATTTTTCAAACATTCTCTTAAAGTTCTCTCAACTAACTTTTTTAACGTTCTTTTAACATTATATATCATATCATAAATGTTAATCTTAAGCAGTTAGTGGAACATTTTATAAACATTACAGAACTAAGAAATGTTTGAATAGCGTTCTTACAACCAAATGATATTGTTAAGTCACCCCAAAGTGACAAAAAACTTCCTAGAACATTCCTAGAACTTTTAAAATAATCATTTTAACATTTTAATAGAAATGTTTACAACCTAAAAAAGTTAGCTGGGATAACTGTTTCATTCAATTCTGCATGACATAAAGTATTTGAACCGATTTGTTTATTATTAATCGATCTTTACCTCAAATACTTAAACACAAACAAGATCCAGGATGCCAGACTAAGGATTTGAGATAATGGCCATGCATGCTCACCCCTAACCACGTAACTGCAGTAGAATGTACCTCTGGAGTTTAAAGACCTGGATTTGCTCTTTGGATGCCCTCTGCCCTGGCACGGCACAATCAAGGGTCTCCAGAGGGTTTTACAGCGCTCTTAAAAGTGGCCGGTCTCCATCTCTGAGTGCACTCCACCCCACTTTAACACACAAGCTAGGAAAAGCACATTTCATGACTTTATTAGACAATGCTATTGTTCAAAGAAAGCCAGACAGCTCTGGTCCCTGTCAAGAAAACTCAGTGTGCTGATCAACATAAAACACAATGTCTTCTAAGAGAATAGTAGATGCTTTTTTTAACAAAGTGACTTCCCAACTAACAGGGAACGTTCTCATAACATCGGCTAACATTCTCTAAAAGGTCTCTCAAAGTTTACAGAAAGTTTTTAAACTTTACATATCATATATATCAAAAACCTTATTGTTAGTGGAATGTTTTAGAAAATGTCAAAAAATCTCAGAATATCGTCCTTATAATAAATCAATAACATTAATACTGCTTGTAAAGCATTTGAACGTTTTCAACATTCCTAAAACTTTCAAAATAACGTCTCTGTTTACAGATAATGATTTTTAATGTTTTTGTTATGGAAACGTTACAAAAACATTCATACAACCTAAAATCAGTAAGTGGGTTATCTGACAAACGTTGCTTCGTCTGATCTCTCACCCAGCATGAGCCTGAAAACAAATTTGGCTTTGTGATAACGTTCATGTTAGGAGCGCCTAATGGAATCTGTTGTACAGAAGATACATGTAATAGACCATGGATGGCTAACGGATTCATCCAGCATACATACTGTTAAATGAACAACTGTACACTCGCTAAAGTTTCAAAATGACTCGCAAGCAATGTCGAACGAACGCCCAATTAAAAACAAATCACCACGACTGTTAAATCGAGACCCAGCACTTTCTAGAATCCACCCTTCTCAGCACATGATGGTCTTTATGGCCTGGGGGTTCGGTTAACGTGTCGGTTCTCCTGCGTTTGGCTCCTACAGTTCATTAGGAGGTTCTTATGGCCGTGGCTGGTTTACACGGACTCTGTAAGGCTCAGAAGTGCGTTAGCGATGTTTCTGGACTGAAGCGAAGAGCGCGGTACAGCTGTTTCTGCTTGGTTTGTTATGTTTGGAGCCTTTGTGGCTGGCATTTCTGCCTGGGTTACTGTCAGGGAAATCTGTCGGCCACTGGCCTCGTCGTCCTTGACAACAAAGACTCGTAAACACTCGAGAACCCACCCGCACTCATCTTGAAGAACAAAGAGAATTCAGCTCTGGTTTCTGTTATGACCTCCTCTTTCTTCCTGTTTCCACTCTTTGCTCTGTGTTCTCACACAGGGACTATACAAAACGTAGCGGACAGCTTGTTGTCAAAGCAGGTGAGAGAGAGCTTTTACCAGCTCCCAGAACAGTTTGTTGGACATTTTTTAACATCTCTGTGATCTGAGAGGACTTGCGTTGGACTTCTGATGACCAATGTTCTCATTTTCTCCAAGTTAAATGCAAACAAGTTCACCCTGCTATTTGTTAATACTGTATTTCAACTGTACAACTCTTTTTAACAAAAGGCTTGCAACATACTTGGTTGCCATAACAACAACCTGTTATTGGTCAATTTTAGGATATATAAAAATATTATATATAAAAAATATTTTATATATACAATATATATATATTTTTTACATATATTAAAAATTGTCATATAATATATATATATATAAATGTTTGTAGTAGTACATGTTAGAAATGTTAAATGTTAAAACAACAAAAATTACATTTTGTTACTTTAAATTTGTAACAAAATAACATTTTTGTTACTTTATAAAAACGTTATGAAAATGTTCATACACCCTAAAATTGTTAGCTGGGATATCAGTGATTTATTTGGCCTTGGTTAAGTGGGGTGGACAGATGTTTGCTATTGCAGCACATGATGCTGCTGAAAGACTGTTGTGTGTTGAGTTAGTGGTCTCTGCTGCTTGGCTTGGAGTTCCATGTTTACGGTCCACTGTGATTGGTTCTGTTGTCTGGGCATGTAGGAACTGTTCTCCTCAGAACATCTATCAACATGCAGACCAGACCTCAGGAGAGAACGTCAACACGTGCACAGCAGGCAAAGCCACAAACCGCCCTGCCGAGAAGTTTGTGTCATTGATAAACAAATGCAAAATCTATAAACGACAGTAACAATTATTTAATTAAGAAGGATTAAGATCAAAAAGCACCTTGTTTTAAATAAGATAAAGCATGGACTTACACCTGACCACAACCTGACAAAACATTTAAAACATTCCTCAAATATTCAATGTTCAAATAAATCATAAAGGTTGAGATCCGCTATTTCAGAACTATCTCTCCCCCGTCCTACCAGATGACCAATTCACTAAACAGTTGGATGTTTTTCTGTGGATTTAAGGCCTTGATGGACAGATGTTTTTTCTGGGGATTTTATACTTGGTGTGGCTCACTGTAACCTTGGAACTAGAAAGTTTGAGATTAAGGATTTAAATGCAGCTTTTAAAATGTATTATAAAGAAAGATACAAGAACACAAAAACAGAATTTGAGAAACAATAACAATGACTCACCAACGAAACACTACAGCCAACAGAAGAAGACCTGACGAAGCCAAACGCACACAAGAGAGCTATACATACACGCACAGCGTAATTAACAAACAAGAAACACTCGGGTGCAATCAAGGGAGAGATCAATGCGCAGAAACAAAACAAGAATGTGTATGCCAGGACTTCAAAATGAGACCCATTAAAATTGCAAGAGACACATGAAAATAGAAAAATTGCCAAAGTCGCTGGGTTTCTACTATAAACCTGGATGAATCTTTCAGGAAAGCAAAACTACAAACTGACAGAAGTAATCCCCTCCATATCTGCTCTCACAATTAAAAACGAGGGGGGGTTCATTTCTTGGCACTTTCAAAAGTTAAACTCCAAAATAAGAAAAACAGTCTTCAGCCTCAGAAGGTCAAACTAAATACTATTATATGTCACTTATGGATTTTTTTGTATGTTTAAATAATTGTTTCAATTGTTTTTAAACTAAAATAAATAGAATTAAATGGACTAAAATTAGAATAAAATTAACATTGAGGTGTATAAGCCTTTTTAACTGGCTAAACTTTTTATGTTAAAAGATTTACACATAGTTTTTTAATATTATATTGTTTATGCCAACTTTGTTAGATATGTTTATCTAACAAATATAGTTTATATAAATAGAAAAAACACCACAAAGTGTATTTGTGGAAAGTGCCTTGTGTACTTGAGCTCAGATGTACACATGCACATTTACATTACATTTTCGCATTTGGCAGACGCTTTTATCCAAAGCGACTTACAGTACATTTAAGTTACACATTTTGTCAGTACGTGTGCTCCCCTGGGAATCGAACCCACAACCTTTATTTGGCAGCTATCTGCACAAAACATCTCGAGAGAGATTTCTAAAAATATAGCGAATCCAAAGAACAAAAGAAGTTTGTTCTTCATCAACTCTGTTGATGAACGGTCATCTGTTGATGATGAGCAGAGAGAGGGCGGTGAGCTTCTGAGCTCCATAAACCTTCCTGGAAGGCAAGACTAACAGCACTTCACTGAAAAGAATCAAGATAATTGACAACAAACATTCTGAAATAAAAATAATATAAAAATAATTCTGAAATCCTTCGCAAAAATAAACATAACGACTGACTACAGTCACATCCGTTGTGCCTACAATGTCATGAAAATTCAAACTGTAGCGTAAATGACGAGAGAAGCGAGTCCTGGAGCGTTTATTCATGGGCAAACTGGAAATATTTGCTTCATTTATCATTTATGACTCAGGAAAATAAAGGTGCGCCTTTGTGGTGAAGGGGGAGCGTGTGCGCTCGCGAAAACACTCAATCACTGACAGATGAACATGCCGTGCTTCAGAGTCTCTGATCTTATCAAACTGTTGATGTGAAACTTGAGACAGCCGACAGGGTTTTAATGTAATCACTGCACTTAGAGAGGTGTAAGTGGCCCCTCCTCCGTCTCCCTCCTGGGAGGTCGTCTACTCCTCTCTCTCTGCCACCTCCCTCCTCTCTCTCATCACCTCATCCATCTCTCTCAGGTAAGCTGATGGCACGATGCTCTGCTCATGGATGAGGAAGAGAAGATGAAGGTACGTTTTCTCTTTATATTCAACACGGAGGCCCTTGAGCCAGCTGGGTGATTATCTAATGTTTCCTTTCAACACCATGAGGATTTATAATGAGAGACATCCAGTCATTCAGAGAGAGAGAGAGAGAGAGAGAGAGAGAGACAGGGAAAAAGAGTGAGCAAGGGAGGGAGAGAGAAAAAGAGTGAGAAAAAGGAAAAAAGAAAGAAAGAAAGAAAGACAGAGGGGGGGTCTTCTACATAAAAAAACTGAGCACATATCTGCAATAGCTGAGCACATTGACTGATCATTGACAGTCTTGAGGCTCAGTCCTGACTATGAACAGACACAGGCTACACAGCCTTTGCACAGAGACAGGCACAGACACACTGGGCCACCGCTGCACGCAAAACTCAGAAGTGCACTTTAAAACATCCCGACCTAATTACACAGACAGTAAAAGACACTTCACAACTCATCACATAAGCACAAGCTCTCAGACTTGTTGTGTGAAACCTCAGCAAGTTTAAACCTGGCTGTCAGAAACAAAGGCCACATTAACAAGGGCAACCAGTGTGACAGGATCACAAAGAAGGAATTAGCATCAACACTGTGCTTACAAATTATTGTGTGAATATTGATCAAATTATACTTTATCCATTTCTAATATATTTTATAACTTCTAACCTTTTCAATGAACTTGTGGGACACCAAAACTCTGTGAGGGTGCTGTACGTACATTTACACATCGGCTTGTATCCAACGTGACTTATAGTGCATTCGGTTATACATTTATCAGTCTGTGTGTTCCCTGGGAGTGGAACCCAGAACCTTTTGCACTGCTAACACAATGCTCTACCAACTGAGCTACAGGAACACAAAGTAACAGAGATGAGATACAACATCTGGTACTGTACCAATAACAGCTTTTCTCCTCTGATACTCATCATCCTCTAGAACCAATAAACTTGTAAAGCGTTTGTTTATTAATGTTGCACTCATGGATTTCAATTTCAGTTTAATACGCTTCCCATTCCGAGATGAGATTATTCCCAGAGGATGCAGTCATTCCCAGTCATTTCTCAGAGTATGGGAAAGGATGCCCTCGGCTGGTGGTTGGAATGGTGCTTTTCCCTGGAGCCCTGCAGCCCACACTGCACTTATACCAACATCATCAGTTAGGTTATAATGCTCTAAAAAGAGGCCGAGCTGGCAGGAACAGCTCGACTGCACATTGTGTGCAGACGTTTGACTGATGATAATGACAACACATGACAGGCAGCAGATTTATTGTGCTGTTAAGAAGCTATAGCTTTTAAATGCACCAGTCTGTAGTTGAGCTTGACTAACTGGGTGCAGGGGACTGTACTCCTCCAGCTTTCTCTATGCATAAATAACGGCCTGATTTCCCCTATAGATATTTGGGAATCCCAAACCCAGCTAACAGGGAAGGTTTTTAGAACGTTGGCTAACATTCTCTAAATGTCCCCTCAATGTTATTAAAAGACACATATTAGAAAACATTCGTGCAGTAATGTTTGTAGAACTTTTATATCGTTATATATCATATACCAAAAACGTTACTTTTAGGTTGCCAGTGGGATGTTTTAAAAATGAAGAACGTTGAATAACGTTCTTATAACCAAACAGTAAAGTTAAACATCTAAACAATGGACATTTTAAACATTCCCAGAACATTCAAAATAACATTACATAACAACACATAAAACAACAACAGCAACATATTCTTACAACATACAATTGTAAGCTGGGAAGGTTCGAAGGTAAATTACATGCCAAAAAAACAAGAACTTCTGTGGAAACTTTGATCTTCACATATTAAAACTGTGAGAACACCCAACATGTCGTGCCAAGACACACAGCGTGAGTGTGGTCAGTTTGGGGCATGGCCTTCTGTGCCAACCTCGATCGGTCATGTGCCACCTGCAGGACGCTTGCAGCACCTCCTTCTGCTTGTGTTTACGACGCCGGGAGCTCTTTCCATCTCAACATTCCTCTGGTTAATGCCAGGGATCTCTCGGGATACATTACACGCTACATTAACATGCTCATTCACACGGGTCCGGCCGCAAACCTCCAGTGAGCCACTGATGCGAGGGAATACATTAAAAAGAGATACTCATTAAAGAAGCATTACCCCCACAACCAGAAGCCTGAAATACCATCGGAAGAGAGAAAAGACGGAAAGAATAGAAAACAGAAGCGCAATAGACAGAAAGAGGGAATGATACATCTCAGATGGTATGTGCTGGATGCTTCTGATTGGTGGATACCAGGCGCTGTTGCCACACAGCAGGTTTCTTAGCATGGTGTAATTGTTCAGGTAAAGGCTGGCGATTTTCATTGCGTTTGGATTTTCATTTTGGAAAACATTCTGAGAACGTTTCCTGTTTGCTGGGGTAAATGATAAAACTTTTAGCTTTGAGCGAACTATTCCATTAATGCTGAATGCCCCACTGAAAACTCAGAAACAACATACCTAAAAAATGAAGGGCTGGAAAAAGCAGGATATAGTTCAGCGAGCATGATGTTCTGGGAACATGGCAAAGTACCTGTTAAAACACACCTGAGCTAACTTATTAATTATGATCCACGTTACTCAATGTTTGTAGCTAACTGCCTGACAGGCTCAAACATACTCATGAAAAATACTTCCCTAGAGCTTCAGTACGTAAGTACTGTAAGTCAGGCTATTAGCGATCCACACCATGCGTACTTCTAGACTATCCGAGATTTCATAAGGAACAGCACACTTCAGTTTACATTTACATTTAGTCATTTAGCTGACGCTTTTATCCAAAGCGACTTACAAATGAGGAAAGAAAGCAACTTCGATTACAATAAGAGACAACATTGAATATGTGCTATACACATGGCTCAGGTTTTTCAACACAGTATAAGAAAGTTATTATTTATTTTTTTTTTAGTTTAGGTACATTTCAGTTTAATTTCACATTCACAAATGGCTGTGAGAAACCGACACACACTAGGGTCCATGCAGGAGCGACAGGCACCTAG